>JAJQOW010000565.1:95000-99414 GCA_037975125.1 Latrodectus hesperus
AGCCAGAAAGGAGGTAGGATATTGTTTCTAATACCTCGCTACAAAGATTTTCCCTTTTCAGCGTTACAAAGGCTTAAGTTTTGACAGATTTATATCACTGGGCATCAAGTTAGTTTTCCATCATGAAAGAAGTAATATAAACATTGAAAAACTAATATTTTTAAACTATTATTTATGATATTTAGTGTCATTTGCTTGTTTTAAATATAGTATTAGTGTTACAGTAAAATAGTAGCTTCAATTTTATACATTATTTATTACAACAATTTTTGTTATATCCACTTCAGTTGTCATGTTGAACAACTATATTCATAAAAATCAATCAGTATTTATTAAGCAATATTTTTATATTTGTAAATATTAGATATTTTCTACCATAGAAATAATACCTAATTTTATTTCACAAGGTAACAGGTCGAAACATATTTAGATGGGATTTTTTTATTGTGCAGATTTCTAAATGCATCTGTACAATTTTTAAAATCCTTTCTGAACAAATTGTTTATGGTTACTTCAAGTTTTTGAATTGGAAATAATCAATTCACAGCATTACAGATTTGTCAATTGTCCTAAAATTTTTGTATTATGTACAAATTTTAATCTTGTGTGTAAAAATTCCACCTGAACTAACTGTTAAAAACATAAGTTTTAAGTTTAAAAATATATAGCTTTCAAGCTTTTATAACAAGAATGATATAAGAAAATAGGTATATTATTTTTCTATAAACTGGCATTAATATTTTTAGAGCTAGTATTTTAACCAAAAATCTTCTTTTGAAAAGAATAACACATTTCAGCCTTTTTATGAAAAGCAAGATGCGTTGAATTAAAAAATAATTAAAATTTTTTTACAAGATTACGTGAGTGTAAAATGTTAAAAAAGCAACATTGTTTTTTCAGAATTCATTTGCTTGACTTTCATAAATTCTTTTCATAATATCTTAAAGTTATTTCCATTTCTAGTATTAAATTCTGAAAAATGGAAGTATTTTCAATGACAGATTATCAATAATTTTTTTAATTCGCCCATATTTTCTGTCTTATCATTTAGAACTGATGAATAATAGTTCAAAGAGATTTTGATTCTACCATACTGTTTTGAAATCATTTTTAATGCAAAAAATTGTTTTCAAAAACTCAATGAGAAATTCAACTGTAGATATATTGTAATTGTGTAAATTAATGTATCAGATCCTTGCATAAGAAATAAAAAAGTTTTATTTAAAGTGTGCATTATATATATTTTACTTAACACTTGTTAATTAATCTTAAAATATAAAAGAAAATTATTTTAAATATTTTAACTATAATAAAAGAAAAAAGTATTTTTATTCATGATTACTTTTGTGGATAAAAATTTTTTTACATAAATTTTTTTGTCACATTAATTCCTACAAGATATTATTTAAATGATGATTCGCTGGAAGAGCTCTTTTTGTTCACAACTTACATGTGCCTCACCACATACTTTCATTTACATATTAATTAAATTTGTGCACCATTTACCGATATTCAGTTGAGAGGAATACATGAAACGGTATCGTTTTGTATCATTGATAAATTAAATTTGTCAACTAGAAGTCAAAACAAAAGTGAAAGCAATTTGCTTGGCATTATTTATTTTTAAAACATCAATTTTCAGTTTATTACAAAGACTGAAAAAATCAAGTACTTCCTTACTTTTTTCAAATAATTTGTTTTTAAGAAAAATAATAAACTATATTTTTTACAATTTTAATATTCATCTTTTATGCTTTTCACTGCTTTTATAAATGCTTATTTTAGAAAATAAAATTTCACTTTGTTTAATATTTATTTTATTACATTACATATATTCAGACTTGTATGCTTGATTCTTCAGATCCGCTTGTAAGTCTTCGTCGATAATAGGACAAATAGCACAATGACAGATGTACAGCCACAGAAGAATAACGAAGAAAACACCCAGGGCTACGGTGGGAATTGAACCCACACTCCTACGCTCTCAAGCGATTAGCGGTGATGCTTTAGACCACTCAGCCACGGAGCGCGCCACTTTGTTTAAAAATTATTTAGATATCAAATTTCTCTTCACTTCGCTTCATATATATGCGAAAAAAGAATCTCTAAAACGAAATATGGTTGGCTGAGTTTATTCCCTCAAAATTCCCAATATTCCCCAAAATTCCCGGTTTTTTCCCAAAATTCCCGAGTTAATTCCCAAGCTTCAAAATTCCCGGGAATTTTACATCGCTAGGTGTGATCAGCGACGAACCTGGACTCGGGAATGGCTTCACGTCATCTTTACAGGTGAATCTCGGTTCTGTATACAGGACCATGATGGCCGTGTTTGGAGGCATCGTGGAGAACGCGCATTGCCGGCTTGCATTGGACATCGCCATACTGGCCCATCTGCGGGAGTGTGGTACGGGTTGCCATTGGATACACGTCTCGATCACCTCTTGTTCGCATTACCGGCAATTTGAACAGCAACCGTTACATTTCCGATGTATTGAGGCCCGTGGCTCTGCCCTATCTTCGAGGCCTCCCTAATGCTTTGTTTCAACAGGATATTGCACGACCGCATGTTGCTCGTACTGTTCTGAAATTCCTTGATACACAACAGGCTCGACTCTTACCCTGGCCAGCACGTTCTCCTGATCTGTCACCCATTGAGAACGTGTGGTCAATGGTTGCCGAGCGATTGGCACGCCATCACTCACCATCCACTACTGTTGATGAACTGTGGCATAGTGTTGAAGCTGCATGGATTGAGATCCCCGTACATGCCATACAATCTCTGTTTGACTCCATGCCTAGGCGGATAAATCCTGTTATTGCAGCCAGAGGTGGCTGCTCTGGGTACTGATTTCTCAAGATCTATACATCCTAATTTCCTGTAAATCTAATCACTTGTTTTTTCCACTATAATAAATGTGTCCAATAAATATCGTTCTGTTATTTGCATTCCTTCTTGGTGCAGCAATTTTAATGGCCAGTAGTGTAGCTCACCTTGACCTAAGTAGAAAGACTCTCAGAGTATGAAGTCACAGGTTCGATACTCCGGTCATTAATTAAAAAAATAGGTAATGTAATTGGGTTACTTCTTTTTGCTTATGCATTTGTCGGATTGCAAATTTTCCAAGTTTCTTCCATTGTGAAACGTGAATATAGCCCAGTATATATAAAAAGTGGGTGTTCATATAGCTAACAATGATTTTAAATAATTAGAAATTTTCAAAACAGTTCACAATTCAACTCAAACAAGGTTAGTTAAAATAACATTTAACGTATGTTGTTTTAATTATCTTTTTAAGTTATTAAATATTTTAAGTTAGAGCAATTACATTTTTAAGCTTTGGAAAATCAACTTAAAATTTTCTCCTTTGGTCGGTTTGTTCAGCTCTGTAACGCAGTTTATCTTTATCAAATTGATTCCTTATCTCGTTACTTTTTTGGAAATAAAGATCACTAAAGACAAATAGTACAATAAAACATAGATTAAAAAATCATTTTGCATATAATGGTTTGTCAGTCGATCTTGTTTCCAAACTTAATTAGACCGGAACTTCTAATTGATTCTAAACATTATTATTATGGTTATGATGGATTCACCGAATCCGAACGTACAACCAAGATTGGAATCAGACCTACGAACTGTTGAATTGCAGGCTAGAATGTGTATCATTCAAGTTAGTACTTTTGTTTTAAATGGAAGGAATCTTGAAAATAGAAATATGTGTATTTTATTATAATTTGTAAAAGAACATTTCAATTACAACTAACTATACTGCAAAATAATATACTATATATATATATATATATATATATATATATATATATATATATATATATATATATATATATATATATATATGTCACTTTTCATGATGTTAAAAGTGTAAAAATGTTGATATAGTACTTATATTATTGTTATATACACAGCTAATGATGCATGCTAGAGTTCACTCTGTTTCCTGTTATACTTAAGCCCCTTCCCAAATAATATGCCCCACATGATATTTATTGCATGGATGTGCCTAACAGATAATTTATATTCTCATACTGCCCCATGTGCATAAATCTCGTACTGCCTAACATGAATGTTTGGCCATATTCAAGTATTGCAAAGGAGGAAACTCGGAAATCAGGCAAAGAGAAAAATATAATAATAAATTAAAACTATAAAGCGAATTCACAGAAATAAGATTATACGGGCATTATAATATAGAAAGATGAAAATACTGTAAGATGCTAACAAAATGATTTTTTTAAAAAGTTTTTGAGATGAAATATTCGTTAAAAAAAGATAAACTATTGATCTTATGGCACAGAGCAATTAATTGTAATTAGTTGTTAATAAAGTTTCCTATTAAATGCTCGTGGTAGTAATGTCCTCCAAGTGAAATGATACCTTTGTGGGTGGCAGGCTAAT
>JAJQOW010000566.1:0-99390 GCA_037975125.1 Latrodectus hesperus
TGGTTCGATTTTCAGCCGGCACCAAATAAGCTTTTGCTGTACTGCACATTTGACTGTTTCGCAGTGTTCCTTGGTGATCGTAGAACCCTTTGGATATTAATTAAAAGAGAAGATAATTAATTAGATTATCAAAACAAACTTAGAACTACCATTTATAATATTTAATGCAAAATATTTTAAAGTTATTTATATCTTGGATGTGTAGCTTTACTATCATCGATGTATTTTTTGTTCACAAAAATTATGAATCGTGTCCGAAATATTAATATACTAGAAAGCCGTTGAATTTAAGGTGAGGAAATAGTAATTTAAAACCAAGTAGAAGGACAGTAAAATACTCATGGTACTGCTACCATTTACTTTAAAAATATGGGAATCATTGATGTAGGGGATTAAAAAAAAAGATAAATTGTTGTTGTTGTTGTTGTTACTAATGACACTTGGACAAGCCAAGCTCGCTATGCATTGGCTATGCGAATTTATGTCAATTGGGAGCATCTTTCGTTTTAATCAGAGCACCATGAAGGTGAAAATACGACTTTGCTCTACGCACATCCCATAGGTATCGGTTTATAGGGTATAGGCAACTATTCACACCTCATTCATACAAGGGAATGACAAAAACAGGATAGATAAAGAGAGAAAGTACATCCATGCCCGAACCGGGATTCGATCATAAATTTTTGTTTAAACTAGTTAGATATATCCCCGAATTGGAGATCTTTACAACTTTTTTCGTCACCAAGCAATTCAAATACTATTGCTACTTATAAAACCATATATATTAATTAAAACTTATGTAAAGAACGGGAAAAAATCAAAAATAGCAACAAAAAATCTGAAGAGTGACAAAAACTCAAATTAATATCTTGTGAGCGAAAACAACAACACTATTATAAAAAAAAGGGCACCAGATTTGGCGAGAAATCTCTTAGGAGGATATATCATATTTATACTCAATTTAAATTTCAAAATACTCTGAATATATAATGAAAAATATACATGTAAGAATTATTGAATTTCCTAGTTTTATGGAAATCGAGTTTAGAGCTTCATATGAATCCATTTCATTCAATGAAATATAAGAAACATTACTTACAAAGTAAGTTTTCATTATTTATTTAAGTTAAGTAGTTTTATAAATTTAACCTCCATTTAGTATGAAGAAAGAAATTATTGATTTTAAATTTTGTGAAGGTAAATATTTTAAATTTAAAATGAGATTTCAAACTATTTGATAATAATATGAATTAGGCAATTTTAAAGAACTTTAATGAAAATATTTGTAATTTTTAATATTGTGTCTATTAGTTTATTTTTTTTTTCAAATATTTTTTATCATAACAAATATTGTCTATAAAAGAATAAATAATAGAAACAAACAAGTATTCTTACTAGCCATTCAAAAGTTTTAAAAATTTTTTTCTATCGAATTTCAATAATTTTCAAAGTAAAAATTATAATAAAAGTGATTATTTTTAAAGGGAGATTTGTCGAGCCTAAAACTACAACATTTACAAATGACATCAGTGAGAGAATTGCTTTAGCATTTGCATAATGAAAGAAATGACCCCTTTGCAACATTTACATTCTGGCCGAGTCAACAACTGAATAATTATCTTTGATAAATATTTCGTAGATTCGATTTCCCTCTCGATTGTAGACGATTCTTTCAATTCGAAATCCATTGCATGATATGTCTCCGTTGTTGTTGTTGCATGCCCCCGATGTCAGTAGCGCTAGACCAGGTCCACGAGCGCGTACACCTTTTAGAAGTCCAGTACCATAAGTGGATTCTCCATCAGATCTCTGCCTGAGAGACCAAGGCATTGAAGAATATGTTCAGGAGAGGTCTGTTCATTTAAGCACTTTGAGCAAATTTCGAATTTCTTCGTACCCTCGACGAATTTCAAGTTACTAAAATGACCATTTCTGAAACGGGCAATAGTCGTTTATTCTTGTCTATTAAGACCAGTAGCCAAGGAAGCAAAAGGACGTGCGCAGCGGTACCAATGAGGCTCAGGAGGGACAATCCAAATGGATGTCCCCGTTGAATTAACTATCGAGTATAAACAATGACTGTAAAATGACAAACATACGAAATTCTTAATCTTAAATATTTTTTAATAAAAATGAGCCTGGATAAGTATTTACGATGTTGACTATTTATATGAGAAAAAAAAACATTCAATATGTATTTCCTATCATAACCCTAATTTTTAACTTAAATTTATTCAAATCAAAATCTATTTATCTTAAAATTATATACTTTTATATATTAATCTTGAATCACGAGTTTTTGAATATATTTCACCTGTATGACGGTGGGTATTGGGATCTACTACTTTGTATCCCAATTTCCTTATAGCTTTGAAGAGAGCAGCTTTGTATTCAGATCTATAACGTGGCCTGTGAATTGTAGTTTCTCCTTCTGTTCCGTGGTATCCTAAAAAAATTAAAATTTAACTTTCCGAAATTCCGTGTATTTAATGCAACTTCAATGAGTTTATTGAGTAACAAGCATTTTATGATAGTTTAATATTTGCATTAAAAGCTTTGGTATTATTACCATTTGATATGTATTCCGGATCCATATTTTCTTCCAGTTTCTTGAAGTATGGTAAAACTTCATCGTAACTCCAACCTTCTGCGCCATTGGCAGCCCAATCGTCGTAATTCTTCCGATTTCCTCGATTGTAGATTCCGTCATTTAACACGCTTGAACCCCCAAGAGTCTTACCACTGGGCCACACAATTTGCTAAAGTGGGATATCGTGTTAATTGAAATAAATGTTTTAGATTTAGTCTTAAAGGAACATAAATAGAAAATTAGTAAAAACAGTTAGAAATGGAATTTTTAGTTGAATATTTTATGATATTAAACTGTAAAGCAGTTTATTTGATTACTAAGTTACGGATTGTTGGCTTAAGTCGTAAGATTGCTGTAGACCTAAATAGGAGTTAAAATGTTGAGTTTAATGTACTTCAACACTTTTCAATATCAAAAAGTTTATTGTACAAATCTGAAATCTATATTTTTGATAAATTGTGTTAAGCTGACATTTCTGAGATTTTCATAATTAGATATTTCTCTCCTCCGAGAGAAAAAATATGCCTGTATCATTTGTTCACTTGCATATCCTTATATTTATTTATCGAATCACAATTAAATATATTGAAATATGTGGTATAAGCCTTTGGTATAATTTATCGCATGTATGATATGAGGATGTAGCTTAAAAATGTTATCTTAGAATTCCTTACATTAATCGAATACAGAATAAATTTTGATCCAACGATATTATTTTTTCTGGCATAGAGTTTCCATGCCAGTTTTTTTTATAACTTGTAAATAATTAAATGAAATAAATTAAATGGTATTCGTAAGAGATAATGGATTTCTAAATGTAAATGGTTTGATATTTTTTTTCCTTTCTTTAAATATCACAAAAATAACATCTCTCAGTTAGCATTTATTTTTTTATTTCACTTGTATTAACATAATCATATTTGTGTATTTTAAAGTATTTTCTTAGATTTTTTTTATAAATTTCATTGAATTTAACTTCTGAATATGAAATAACAGTAATGTCCAGGATCTTTTTAATATTCGTGTAAACATTTATTTAAAAATTAGTCTGAAATACTTAGTACCTTCCTCTTTTTTCCTCTGTGGCACGACCAACCCATGTGGGCCAAGACCTACAGTGCCCATCTCAGTTTCCTTGACCGAAAGGCCCTGGAGAGCAAAACATATGTTCCGATTAGGTGGTCAGCCTAACGCGAAACCCCCAGTGACTAGGTACCTTTCAGCTCGGACAATTTCCGAATATGAGTTTCCTTGCAAAAAGTATACTTTAGATATTTGATTTTAATATAATGCAAGCAATTATTTCTGGTTAACATTTTTTAACACTGCATTGAATAAATAAATCGTTAAGGAACTTATTTTACGTGATGTTTAAGTAAATTTTGAAAAATTTTCTTTATAGATATATTTGAAAAAGTTATTAGTTTTGAATTGAATAACTCACGTTTCAAGATTAATAATACTTTTCATAATATATTAATAATTATTCTGATATTATTACTTCTAACTTGTGATCTTATTAAATATTGTTCAGCTCAATATTGTTTAAAAATAGAAATCATATTATGTAAAATGAAGAAGAAATAATACCCAAAAGTAAATTATTTTGAAATATATCATGTTTAGCATTAATTGCCTTTTACTGAATCTAAACATGGAATTAGGTTTGCTTTTTGTTGATGAAACAGCTGAAACAGTTAAAAATTATTATGTTTAGTTGTAGAAAATATTATGCTTTAGTATATATTCGCATCACAATGCTTTATTCGATCTTTTGTATACATATTGAATCTATTTACATCTACTTACATCTTTGAGTTTATATTTGAAGAAAATTTGACAGGAAAATTAAATCAAGAAAACTGTTCAAAACAGAAGTATGTACGACGTTTTGTTAATGGAAAATTAAAATAAGATTAAGAATATATAAATCATTTATTATTTGAATTTTATTACTATTTTATTACAAAGTGAGAAAATTTAATTTAAAAATAAGCAATTGTTAATTATTTTATTCTTAAATATCATCATTTTTTATGGAACTATAAATTTACTATTAGAATGTATAACGTATAATATTTGGCATTTTGCCGCCAGATTGTGGGATAACAGACTCAATATATGCTAAAATAAATTTTTATTTTTGAGCATTAATATACAAGCTGACATATTTTTTCCCTATTTTTCTTTGAAAACCTGTAAATTAAGTATTCTAATCCAATAAAATATTTGGAAACCATTATTAATTGTTTGTTTATCATGAATTTAAATTCAATAATTCTTGAATATCCATTAAATTTAATGGCGGAGTTTTATCCCTGTAATATCCACAAAATTATGAAAAGGAAAGCATAATTGTGTATGATTTATCCGTTTGAACAATTCAAACACTCCAAACAGCTAACATAAACTTCCTTATTACTTGAGTAATGATGTGATATTATAGTTCACTTTGTACAAATTTATTCAGAATTTGCTTTTCAAAAACGACTGTCAGAAGGTTAAATTTTCTTTCTTTGAAAACATCTATTTCACTAAGGATTGAAGTTTTTTTTTTGAATTTACATAAATGGAAATCATCTCAACATGCCATGCTGTCTATATGTGAATTAACTTAAGTCAAATGTTATAAAAATTTCATTAAGTTTGTCTGAAAAGTTAAAAATTTATTTGGAAATTTTTGTATATTAAGTTATAGAAAATAAAAATGTTAAATTTTACTTATATTATAACTGAAGTATATAACATTGTTCATATTTTAATACAATAAGGATAAAAATATTTAAGACTTCCTTATTTAAAATTAAATTTATATTTTTTCAGAAGATTTTAGAAAATAGAACCAATAAGTTTGTATAGATACATTTTTATGATTACTTTCTATCACTGTCAGTCCTATTGATATTTTCTCATAATTACTTTTTAGAAACTGCTTTTTAAAATATAATTGTAAAAATTTCTATACTCAGAAAGCAAATTGTATGATTCAGAAGGTTTCTAGAGTCAAAACTTGATGATTTAACATTTCTACGTTTAAGTGTAGGATTTATATGACTTTAATAAATCTTAACTTTTGTTATTCTGATACGATATATATTACTGTACTATATTATGCTCGATTAACAGCACATGATTTACAAATATTTGCAAAGATATTGAATGATTCGGATATAAATAATTCTGTAGTTTCTGTACAATGTTATTTCTGATATCTTATTCCAAAATTTAATCTTTGTTTAATTGTTATATTGTTAAATTATATAATAATAAATAAAATAAAATAAATAATAAATAAATAAAAAATATATGAATATAAGTAAATAAAATATTGTTAAATAAATAAGTAGTTATTTAACTATTTTTCTAATATTATTTCTGATATCTTATTATTGCAAAGTTTAATCTATGTAGAATAATCTAATGTTAAAATAACAATAATACAGTACAAGATTTATTAATATTTACAAAATTACTAAATCTTTAAACATCAGGAGTTAAGCACTTTTATTCTAATGTTATTTTTAATATCTTATAATTGCTTAATTTAACCTATTTTATGTAAATTAATATTTAGATTGCTGCTTAAAATATATTTACTCTATTCTTCAGACCAGCTCCAGTGTGTTTCTGGGGGACTGTTTTAAAACTCCAGTCTATATCTGTGTTCCAGAAGACCCGTTCTATAGCAGGTATTTCTGTTAGCAGCGGAGGAGGACCACCTGCTTCTAACAAGAGCACAGAAACGCAGGGCATTTCAGATAATCTGTTGGCAAGTACTGATCCTGCTGATCCAGCACCGACTAAAATGGAGTGAGTAAAGTATAGAAGGAATTATGAAGATAATAATTTTGAGTATTCCACACATTCATATTACATTCGTTACGACTAAATTTATTTTTAGTTTTATTTAGAGGGAGAAAATATACACCCAGTTCCTCAATACTATCTCTCTCTCTTTTGATGTTTAAAAATATAATATGGTAGTCAAAAAACAAAAGTTTTAAATAATTTTATAATTTATAAAAATAGCTTATTATTATAATTTTACAAGTAAATTCTTCAAAATGGAATTAAATTTTAAAATATAATTTTTAACATTTTCTTTATTGAAAAATTTATTTTCTTAAAGAAAGTAAAATAAAGTATTATGCATGAAGTTTATATATATTTTCTCGTATGTGTATTTCTTATATGAATAAAAAGCAATGTAAACATCTTTAAAGGTGTTGAATTTTTAAATAAACTTGATTAAAATTAAAAAAAAGAAACTCATTATATTTCAATATTGCTTATTTCATTTATTTTGTGATATCAAAAATAATATAAAATATTCAAAATTGTTAGTTAGTTATTTTACCTCTTTGTTAATAATTTAGGTTTATCAGATTTCATACTTTAAATAGAAATATCTTGTAAGAAAGATCAATTTTAATTTCAGTAATTGGGGCAATAAAGCTTTTTTATCAGGTCTTAATTTCTAGAGAACTAAATTTTAATATAACTTTTTAAATGAGAAATGAGCAATTTTTATGTCTTCTAAGAGAAATGTAGAAATACCATTAATTACATATAGTCTAACAAATTTAAATTTTAGTGAAAAAATACAATATATGAAATATTTCAAAATGTGTTTTGTGTTTTCCTTATAGTATTTTTAAATTCCATTCCATTCTCAAATCAAACATCTGAAAATTTTGAAGTTTCATAATAACAGTTCTATTAAAAAAGACTTCATTTAAATTATGTCTTATTACAGATAACTCTTAAACTTAATTAAATTTTTATCAATCATACTCATAAATATACTTAATAATTTTATGTGCTACAATAATTGTTGTCTAGTGAGGCAGCAATTAAAAATTAATTTTCCTTAAATAACTTAAATTTTTAGTGACAAATGAACTTAAGAGTCTCCTACAATATCATAAATAAGAACATAATTAAAATATTTTCACATTTAGTTATAATAATTATTTATAAAACATACATGAGAAATCTGCAAAAAGTGAAGCAGATTTTACTAAATTAATTAAAGTATAAAAATATTCAAAAATTTTCCTAAAAGTTCTATAAAGATACAAGGAAAATATAAAAAATAATTATATCCATTTAGGGAAATAAATTAAAATCTTGTAAAATACTTATAATCAAATCAATGATTAAGAAATTATCAAAGTAAATAACATCAAAATTCTCTTCTTTTAATATAAAATGCTTAGATATATTTATGCTTAGATATAAAATGCTTAAATAAGTATATATTTAGATTTTTGTCTTGAATATATAAGTTCATATTAAAGATTTTTATTACCTATAATAAAATCATATTCTTTCTTAATGGCCATTGATGTTTGAGGTGAATGTTTTTGTTGCATTAAAGAGAAAAGGAGCATAGGAAGAAGAGATACATTCGCAAATGGTGTTGGATAAGATCTTTCTAAGGCGATATCCATTTTGTTTCTTGGTCATACAGCTTCCCCTTTGTAAATGGAATTAGAATTATGAATATATTGTAACACTTAGACATTTTGAATGATTTTTCATCGATTTTTCTTCTACTGAAAAATTATTGAATAATTTATATTGTAAAAATGTTAAGCAATATTAACAATCAGCTTTTAGCACATGAAGTGTGTGTTTCTATATTTCGTTAATTTAATAATAAAATTGAGAAAATAAGTTATAAAATTTCAACTGAGAAAATGTTTTTTTAAAATTGAAAAATATATTGTAAATTCATTTTGTCAAGTTACCAAGAACAAATGACACAATTAAATCCAATATAATAAATTAATTATTGACGATATCTGTTAAAGTCATTAACAAATTAAATATTTTTATTATCAAATTTAATCATTTTTATTCATATTTTTTACATTTATAAATCCTCTGTAGTATCATTTTTAACAAAAATACTTTTTTCTTTGCAATTTAATTCTTCAAAAATCAAAATATGTTTCCATTAAAATTAAAAAGTTTAGTTTTTCATTCATTAAATATACTTTTAAAGCAATACTTAATATTTATAAGTTCAACTTTAATTTCTAATCTTAAAAGTCAAATCTATGCATAAAAGAGAAATAAGCAATAAAAATTATTATATTTTCATGAAAATATTGAAAATTCAAGTTCGTATAGTTTGCAAATAATTTTTAAGAATTTAGAACTGAGGAATTCTTACAATAAAAAGTTTCCAATGGTAATAGATTTATCAATGTATTTACTGTTTACATAAACATTTGTTAATACATTTCCTTAAATTAAAAGAGATTGATAAAATGATTTACCTTACCTTTCTTGCGAGATGTTATTCTTGTTCAACTATCACTGGTAGATTTACGAAAGAGGTTTTTATACTTTTCATTGACAAGGTTGTGCATGGCCGATTCCATACAGGAAAAAATGATCAAGAAAAATAATACTAATCCTTTGATAGTAAGCAAATTTCCCCTCAAAGTGAATCGTTTAACTCTTCATTGATTCCCTTAAAGTAATCTTAATTAGACAACAATACGACAATTCTTATCTAATATATTTTAAAAACATTGCCGTTAAACTTCCTGATTAAATTCGATGATTTTTCAACGGAAGTTTTTAAAAAAAAAAAATGTAAATATATCGGAAGTAAGCATGACATTCAATCCTATAATTAAACGACAAGTATTGAATGTAAAACAATAAATACAAAGATAGTTTTACTAGAATTAATTTCATTACTTTTAATTTGGATTTGTTATTTAAATAAAGAATGTAACAATAAATTCTTTAAGTATAAAATATTTGTTGTTTGTCTGTAGTTGCTAGTTAATAAAAATGTTGCACTTATTACTTATACATTTTTATGTATAAAAGCAATCCTACAAGTAACATTTGTAACAATTATAAATTACTTTTAAGAAAATTATATATTCTTTTAAAATTTTCTTGGAATTTTTTCATTTGTTTCATGCATTTTAAAAATTTTATTGTACTTTAAAATTTGTCGACCAATTTTAAATGTTATTAAACTTCTTCAACAAATTAATTTTCTGAAAGCAATTTTGAAATATAATAAATTTTTATTGATATTTCTTACGCAATGAAATTTTTCGATTATAATGTGTGAAAATTTTAGTCAGGATAATAAAATCAACTGTAAAATAAAAATCAACCAGTAGAAAAATTGTTTTCTTTAATCCTTATAAGTATTGATTATCAGTTAAATTTTTGTCATAGTAGTCCAAAAATACCCCTGATACAAAGTTGTAAGATCACGTGATCTATCACCTCTGTTATTGAACAACGGAAAGAAAGTTTTTTGTCTGCCTTGTGTATGCGCATCTACTAGGGTGGGTACTCGGGAATTTTCTCCCTTTATTTCTTACATGTTAATACGACACACTATCAAATATACGCTTACATATAAATACAATACACTATCAAATAATCTTGCATGTTAATAGAATACATTATTAAATTAGTGGTAAGCCGATAGAATATCATATACGCGGTGTAAAAAATTGAATGAAATTCTTGCCCTAGAATAAATAAGTAAATGTAACATTGAAAGAACATATATTCTGTTACACATTGTCTATTATAGACATTATATAAAGAACTGACGAAAAGAAATTTATATTTTGAATCATTATATAACTGTTTTCCTTTGATATCAATAAGTGAATGGTTATTTTATTATGAAAAACAATTTATTTACAATAAATAATATGTCAATTTTGTATTTCAATGAAAAAAGTCGAAGGTTGCAATTGTATCAAAACTATCTATTCATATTAGAATGAGAATAGCTTGTCTATATTGATCATTTTACAGTTAAGTACAAATATATTGAAAATAATATTTTTATAAGTTTTGAAACAAAATCATTGAAATGATGTAAAAACATGTATAGTATAATATAAATAATAGAAATTTATGAAAAAAAGCTTCAAAATAGTATAAAATATAAACCCTATAGCATTCATTTACTGATTCTATAAAATGTATACATTAAAAACAGAGATATTGTGAAATATTAAATTTTTTCTCTTAGCGAAAATCAGCGAAATATTTAACAGAGAAGTTTATAATTATAAGCTCATTCAAAGTTAAATAAACATTTCATTAAATTTGCAATCCCGTATAATTGAAAATATTTTAAAAATAAACATAGGCTTCCAATTGCTAACCAATTTAGTATTATTTTCTATATTTTGAATAACTTTCGTTGAATAAAATCTGATAAAAAAATGAGTTCTTTTTATAAACTTTTTAGTCCATCTATTTTCTTATTAATCAAGATTTATATCATCAGTAATACATAAATTTGCTACTTTATTCCTTATTATGATTTTATTCAAAGCAATAAAATTTAAATAAAGTTTTACTAAGTTGTAGTCCTGAATACGAAATGTTATTTCAAGAAGGAAATACGGATGTTAGCCAACAACTGGCAGTCACAAATAATTCCTTGATTCCAGCCCTTAGGAATTATTGAATTTAGTTTGTTGAACATTCTACTTAAATTGGCATCTTCCGGTGGCTTAAGACCATCAAATGTAATCACTCATTCATATAAGGTTTCATCAAAGTGAAAAGTTAGTATAAAGAATGAAGACAGGGTAAATGAAATAAGTTAAGCTGAATACATTTTATGCATGAGTAATTCCGTGATTACTCATGCAAAGATACTTTTTACCGAAAAAAGAAATAAAAGCTAGTCATGTGTAACTTGTACAACTTTCTCATGACTTATCAATGAATTAACTTTTGAAAATTTTCACTATTAAGTTATAGCAATTTTGATATCGTCCCAATTGAATTTACACATTTATTTTATAATTCCAAATTTTTAAAAAACTGTTTGGAGAAATACAATATAGTTTTATTTCTTTCCATGGTAATTACTGGTTATGTTGTATCTTTTAAATAACTTTTAAAATATGGAATACGAGACGCCACAACTAAAGGCATTAAGATCTGCGAGTAGTTACAAAATATTCCTTTATTTTGCGAATAAGTACGAGTAGTTACAAATTACTGGTTATGTTGTACCTTTTAAATAACTTTTAAAATATGGGATACAATACGCCACAACTAAATACGTTAAGATCTGCGAGTAGTTACAAACTATCTTACGTATTCCAAGCCCAAAATATCATTTATTAATTTTTAATAATGATTATCAATTAACTTTGAAAGCAAAATAACACATAAAAATATTTAAAAAATATTGTTTAATGCCATATATTATTTCCGTACAACTGCATCTAAAATTTGAGGATGATGTCACACTTAGAGAATAAGTGAGGGAATTTCATTAGGGGTAATAATGTTGATTATTATCTTATTATAGAAACTATAATTTAAAATATCTCACAAAAAACGATTGTTTAATTGTAGTTATATAAGAGATGAGATTAATGAGTAAGGGAAATTCTTCCAGAATTATTCTTTTAACCCGCAACGTTTCAAAATTAAAACTTTCTTTTTAAACAATCATTAAAATTAGTATAGGCGTTATAAATTTTAATCACTTTCTTTAACTATATATTTTCAATAGAAGTATATAAATGGGAAATAATTTTAAATATTTGACTGCTATTTAAAAAGAGCAAGCGAAAGGACCTAAAACTAAGAATTTAAAAAAGGATATTTCCATTTGAAAGTTAAAACCACAATTATATACGTGCATACACATATATAATATTTTATAAATATTGACATGATTTATATACCAATGGAAATAAGAAATACATTACAATTTTAGAAGTATAGAACGTATTGACAAAACCATATGTATTTAACTTCTAATAATTTCAGTATTCTAAATATTTACATATTATTTGAAGAAACATAAGGAAAAAATATTTTTATGATGAAATGCATTACATTTTTATTTAGTAATAGAGCTCATAACTCATTTAAATATGACGTTGAAAAGAATTGATTAAGTTTAAATAGACTTTCAAGCAATAAGCAAACTTTTATAAACTTTTACAAAAGCTAGATAATCACTATAAAGTGTTCATATTTTAATATATATATATATATATATATATATATATATATATATATATATATATATATATATATATATATATATATATAACATCCTTTTAATAATAAAACATTTCATGGCTGTTTTTTTTCTTAAAAATTAAATTTAAGTGAATAATTATTTTTTTATGATTGAAAGAATTTACAGTGTGAGAGCTGTAGAGAATGATTGAAAGAAGATTCAAATGAACATTGTTAACATACTTTTTGTAGCTTAAAATGTGTACTAGTATTGAGTACTGAAGGTAAATTAAGCAGATTCACTGATTGCTGTTGATTAGTTTAATTGGTGGAATCAAAGAAAAATTTGAGATCATGAAATTAATCTGCTGCGATTTTAGTTTACGCATATTTAATATATTATATCCTACTCATACTAGTTAAATAAACTAAAAACATACTTAACGTGGTAAGAAATGTTATTATTTTTACATTTTCACTGCTTTCTACCAGAATGTTTTAAATCAAATCAATGTTATTTTTTTAATATTAATTTCAATTCATTTGATTGGTTAGCATAAATTTATATTCTCTTCTACATTGAGAAAGACTTTACTTTCTTCTGCTGGTTTCATGTAGGTAAAACAGTGTGAGAACTCTAGCGAAATCCATCGTTCTTCCTTAAAAACAAATTGTTAAAAAAACGAAATATTTAATTCTTAGTGATTAATATTTTGGTGAAATTCTGTAACATTTTGGTGGGATCATTTTTTGGGTACCTGAGCTTTGATTTTCCAAGCCAGTAGATTAAATATGTAATAGTTAAAACATTGAGCATATATATATATATATATATATATATATATATATATATATATATATGTGTGTGTGTGTGTGTGTGTGTATTATATTTGGGGATTATTCATTTCCCATGTGATGTTTGAAAACGTTTATTGAAAGATTTTATCGAAATATAAAGATTTTTCAAAATTGAAATTAATTCAACAAAAGATATCCATTTTTTCAAATTTTATTGTGAATTGAATATTTAAACTATATTAAAAAATTTTTTTTGATTCCTTTATTACAATTCAGTTTTTTTCGAAAAATTTGAAAACTCAAATAAAATTTACTTAAAACTCTCTATGCAAATTAGACAGTATAATAGAGGTAAACATTTAATTTTATATCAGTAGAGCATTTATATTTATTCAATTTATGCCTCATTAAATTACTATATCAGTATAAATATTGATTGCAGTTTGTAAATAAAGTACATAGTTGCAGTCTTGTATTTAATGTTTAATATTATGGAGAGATGTTATATAATTTTCAACACACAGGGGTTTTTATCATTAAGAAACAAAAGAAGAAACGTGTATTAAAAAAACATAACGAGCTTGGATTCATTTTTCAACAATATCTTACATGCTGTTAGATTTCATATCATTAAGAATGTAAATAAATACAAGATATATTTTATGACATTAAATACAAAAATGATGTAATTAAAATCATAAATTTTGAAGCAATTGTTTTCAAGAATATCGACATCTTCTACCTTTTTGTGGACTGTACCTATACTAGTGTTTTAAAGATTATGCTTTCTCTTTCATTCATATGAAAGAAAATTATCCATTTTTTTATTTAATATTTGAGATTCCCAAAGATATCTAGAGTTGAATTGATTAGAGTTTCAAGAGTTGCTTTGTTTGTTGTAAACCTATGAGCATTTGAATGAAAATGTTTAAAAATTTCTCCAAATTCACAAAGAAAACAAATTTGTTTAAAATTCTTTTAAAATATACTGAGATAAGAAAAAAAAACAAATAACAATTTCAATGTATTTAATTTTATTAATAGTTTGTAAGTGTGAAAAAAAGTTTGCATATAGAGCAAAGTAATACGATTTAAAAATGTTTTCAAGTAACAGTACCTTTGAGTTTAAATATTTGATAAAGAAAATTTATAATTAAAATTTACAAGACATACATAAATATTTTTCAAAAACTTTATTATATTCCATTTGTAATGAATCCTATTTAATGTTTGAATGCTATTTACTAATGAATTATTCATAATTACTATACTTCAGTTATTTAAGTCTATTGGTTCTTCGCGAATATAGATATTGTGGATATATATTCACCATTCTTTCTTTGATGTAAAATGTTGATTGAAATGTATTTTATTGGAGAATTTTTAATTATAATTAGTTCATTTATTGATAAATATGTAATTAAAAAATTTCCTATCGAAGGTACGAAGATCAGAGAGTTCATTCAAATTATTATTTTCCAAATCATCAAATTTTCACTGATAAGTTAGTTTCGTGAAAAAGATATTTCTTTAACAGATAATGGATTCATAATTTCCTCCAGATAAAACTGCGAAGAGAAAATTATCTGTTAAGCTGAATATTGGGTTCATTAGAGAAAGGGAAAATAGAATAGTTACGTATTGTAACTTACTTAAATGTCATTTTGTTTTTCAGGCATTTGTTATGTTGTTATTTATGACACCTGGACAAACCAAGCTCACTTGCTAACGACTATGCAAAATTAAGTCAGAAAGGGGAGTCTTTCGTTTAATCAGAGCACCACGAAGTTGAAAGTACGTCTTTGCTCTAAAATTCCTCCGATAGATGGCACTACCAGAGGATCCACTCACTCAATTTTACTTTTATCTGTAGGGGGAAGAAATTTTCTCCAGATCATTACATCCATCGCAACTGCTCAACGATCGACTAAAGGACTCTCGATTCTACAGGATTTTCTTCCTAGTAGAGTGTGAATACGGGCCACTATCTATGAACACTCCTTCAAGACATTACAAAGAAATTATTTCAGCTTATATATATATATATATATATATATATATATATATATATATATATATATATAAAGTCATAGATAATTAATAGTTTGTTAGCTAAAAATTCAAAATTTTGAAGCATGGGCATTAAAATTATCTGCCATGATTCCCTTTCCTCCTCAAGTCCTGCAGTCAGTCTTAGAGTGTTGAAGGGGTGTACCTGGGTGGAACGGGTAAAATAAGTCTGGAGAATTCTCTCCTGGTAGGGTCACCCAAGGAGTGAAGCTGTTCCTTTTTTCTTCAGCTCAGATAATTTCAAAGATTAAATTAGTCTTCTGCCCTTGTCGTTCCTCTCCAAAATGAAGCTGCAAACTACCCTAATCCAAATGCTAATTTTAATAAGCTAGTAAATTTTTAATTTTGTTAATGCCAGTCCTACTCACCTTTTTACTTGTTTAAGCGCCTCTTGGAGGCAACTGTGGGTTGAGCAAGATAAAATCAAAGTGGAACGTGTGCGTCAAGACTCTTTGGACTTGGTGTAGGCTTTTCTACACCAGGGGGATAAGTAACAACAACACTATGATTCCCAACACTATACAAAAGTGCCGAATATGTAAATATAAATATTCATTTACAGTAAGATACATATTTTTTAATAAAATTATTCTTCCTATCAGACG
Organism: Latrodectus hesperus; assembly: GCA_037975125.1. Classification (NCBI taxonomy): domain Eukaryota; kingdom Metazoa; phylum Arthropoda; class Arachnida; order Araneae; family Theridiidae; genus Latrodectus; species Latrodectus hesperus. The sequence goes on from JAJQOW010000566.1 coordinate 16,063, forward strand.
TAAATATTAAGTTTGAAAGTGTATTTTAAATATTTTTGATAGGAATGTTTAGTTTCTTCTAAGAATAATTCATACGAATGCGGATATTATTATGTGTTTTCAAGTTCATCGTCTGAAAGGTTTAAAATGAATGCCCATCGAAACAAAATAAAAAAAAGTTATTATAGAGCTGATTTAACTTATTTATCTTTCATAGACAATTTCATGGTATAGTGTCTTTTTCGCACTAATTTTCAAATTTATTCATAGAATAATTTTTAATTTTATTAATGTAAATCTCTATTTGTAAACGCTATGTGCATCGAAAAATTTCTATTCAGTTTTTAAGTTTTCAATAATTAGTTTATTTAAAAATAACAAAATAATATTTGAATAAAAATTTCCATTTTTTAATTAATGTTCAATTTAAATTACAGAAACTCAATTTTTAATCAAAGGAATCAGTACAAGTTTCTATTAATGAACTAGATTGTTAGACTGAATTGTAAAGTAGTACTTAAGAGAAACGCTTGTTCTCACAAATATGTCGACCAAAAGAATGTAAAAACACCCAAGCTAACTTTGCTAATTCACTGTGGTGGTGGGACTAATCCCCATCTGGTCTAGTTCCACTAGACCAGATCCATGAGATCATAGACCTGGGCGGAACGGGTGAAGTACGTCGGGAGAATAATCTCCTGGTAGGGTCACCCAAGGCGTGAAGGCCGTTCCAATATGTTCAGCTAAGGTCTGTAGACATAGAAGCCAAGTCAGACATCTACCTTAGGTTCTAACATAGGACAAAGTGCTCCAGGTTCCCGGATCAACAGAAGCTGTCAAATTTTCCCCTTTACCTAATTCACTGTAGTACTCTGGAAGACCATTTCAAGCACCAAATATAAGGGCCTCGACTTACAGATTTTATTTTAGATCTGTCCACTTGTGTTGCGCGATATTCAGACATTTCTAGACCTTCAACTCGTTCTTGAGTTTTGTGAACTTGCCATTCCACGAGTCTTTGGTTTTTAAATCCAGAAACAGCACTTGAAGCAATTCCATATCAGTTCCAAATAACTGTTGTTAATCTAATATTTATTTGTGTTGAAAAGATTAACAGTAATTTTTCTGTTTGTTTTGAATTGCTGAAATCTCTCAGCCAATTCATTCATCATGTTTTTCAAAGATGTGGTGAAGTAATTCGTGTCATTAGTTGCAGTGGTCTAATAACTATATTGCATCAGATTTTTTAAATTAAGTAATTTACCACTCGAAATTAACTATTTCGTTAAGCAAGGCGTAGGCTGAATTGTTCTTTCCTTGCAGTTTTAGATTTAGTTCATTTAGTTTCATTGTTCTTCTATGAATTCTAATTCCACCATGAAGTTGAATTTTTTCTGTCATCTGTCTTCTCCCAATTCGGGATGGTCAGTTGTATTTTTTTTTGCACTGAGGAATACTTTTATTTCATTCAATCATAAAACAAAACGTTGTTATACGTTACCTTTGAAAAGCTATCGAATTTTATTTCGAAAAAATAGGTTTAAAAAAAATGCGTTTTGTTAAGGAAATCTTGAAACTGGTAATCGTAGAGTGCTTTTGCCAAGATGATGTTAATTACTTTAACTTTTTTATCTTTTTAGCAGATGCCATGCTGGGAAGGAGCTAAAAAATTTTTACTATGTTTTCGGTAAATCTATTATCGCATCGTTAACACGATCCTCAAATATCAATTCAACTTTGTTACTGATTTTATCATATTAAACACGTATATACCTTTGAGAAGATAATTTGCTTATAAAGCGTATTCTTCTTGAAACAAACTAATTAATGTTCTAAGATCAAGAGCGATTAAATAAACACGCATGCAACGTAACGTTGATATCCCTATTCAAGAATTATTGCATTATGATATCTTTGGAGTCAGACGCGTTGTCTAGACTCCATATGGTGGCTGTATGGGTGAGGCGGAAGATAAACATGAATTGAAAGATTTGATATTTGATTTCAAACTTAACAAATTGTAGAGATACTTCTAATAAAATAAATCAAATTAATTTTAATTTCAAAAGTAATCCTCTCAATTCTTTTAAGATAAAATTTGAAATACAATTTGTAGCACTATTTCAAGTAAATTTTGAACTTATTATATTCCAAAATGAAAACAATGTTGCTGGTTGGACTAACTCCAAATTCAGGAAACGTGAATACATAAATGCTGTTTTAACTACCCAGGTGAGCGAATGAAATTAAATATAGTAAGAAATATAACTTACCGTGAGTTATCTTATATGATACTTGTGTTGTATTTGAAAAAGTGACAGTAAAAAGCTATATTCTCCATGTGTTTAAGTTTGGAAATAGTTAAACAATTATAAGTAACATTGTTCAAATAAAATCAAATATATATATTGACGAAATATTTATATATGTCTTAAAATTCACTTAATTAGTTAGCAAATTTTTTTATCTAATTATTGAGAGATTTATAAGAAACATCTTATTCAAGTGAACCTGCATTTATTCATATTAAGAAAATGTGTAATAATATTTATTTATATATCGAACTTTATGTGCCAGATCTTATATAAAACAGTTTCCTCCCATTTTAAATTACTGTTAATTTTAATAAGCTTTGTTTTACATGAAATCGACAATATGAATTTAAAAATTTCTTTAAATTTTTTTTAAATTAATAATTCAAATTATGAATAATAAAATTAATAATTCAATGTTTTAATTCAAATCATTTAAAATAGCCTTTTATTTAGAAAAAGGAATCAAAATATATTATTATTAGAAATAAATTGAAACTAAACTAAAAAGTATTATCTTTTAACTTTTTTTCTAAACAGAATGCTATTTTAGATTTTTTTAAATAATATTTAGGGATGTACTGAAAAATTAGAAAAGATTAAAAATTATATGTAAAACTCACTTCAAAACAGAAATATAATAGATAATATTGTAAGCAGAAATATTTAGCCAAAAATATCTGAAGTTCTATGTCACAACGACTTAAATACAGTACATATACATAGGTTTCTATAAAGATCTTATGCAAATAATAAAAATTAATACTTCTATGTGAAATTTTTCATTTAGATCACATTAGTATGAGCCCTTTCCTTAAGGAATACACATTATAACTTTCACAGATTCATATTATTGATGATATTATTTAGTTTTCATTTATTCATTTTTATTATATCTTTAATACAATAAAATAGTTCAAGAAGGTAAAAACAAAGGTGTTGTGTGTGCGTGTGAAGAGTTTTTATAACGTTATAATGTGTCAGTTGCCAGAAACTTAAGATCCTAATTAAAGAGTTTACAGTGATTCTTGTTGAATAAACATTATTAGAATATTGTATTACATTTAAATTAATCAATATATATATATATATATATATATATATATATATATATATATATATATATATATATATATATATAGTGTGTGTGTGTGTGTGTGTGGGACGGGGAGTGGCCAAGGCGTAATTAACTAATTAACAATTCTTATACAAAGCCTAATATTTAATTAACATGTATTTACAAATATAAATATATACAAGTTTGAGATATTTACAATTAATCATCTTAATAGAAAGAAATTTAAAGTTTAAGTTTAAAGTTATGGGGGACAGGAGCAGTCGTCTTGCTGGTATCAAAAAGGAACGTCTTCGCGTCTTTTAGATTGTTTCTCTTCTGCCCCGCTCACTGGGAAAGCTGTTGCGCCTCTCGAGCTCCTTCTCAAGTGGGCACTTGAAATAGTGACGTCGGCTATTAAATGGTTCACCCACCACAGTTCGGCCGTCCTGAAATCAGCTGGCCCTCCAGACGACACTGCAAATACATAAAAAAAGAAAAACAGGGAAAGAAACAAGCATAACAGAATAATTCTCTGAAAAGAAACAAACTTTATATTCATCTTCTTAGATCTGAAATAAAGAAATGAGTCAGTATATCTTTTAGCTTCATTATAGTCAGTTGGACTTCCGACTATCCTTCAGCACAATTCAACTTTAATTTAACTCCAACTTGCATAACATCCTCGTCTTTTGGCATACTATACCAGAGTTTTAGAAATTCAGCACAAGTCGTGGTACCGTTAGGTCCTTCATGACTTCCTTCTTTGATTACATCATAGGTGTTGCCTCCTTTAACTTTAGTAACTCTTTATGGTCCTAAATATTTTGGTTTCAGTTTTAAGTGGGATCCAAACTGAGTTCTCTTAATAGCGACCAAATCGTTAACTCCATAAGATTGTGGTTCTTTTCTTCTTAAATTATACGTTTTCCTGTTTTCTTCTTGGATCTTGAAAATTTGTTGTTTAGCATGTTTTCTGAGTTCATCTCTTTGAGCTTCAAAATTAGCTTGAAATTCCTTTTCAATCATTTCTTGGAGCTTACCAATACCTCCAACGTTCATCTTCGTACCAAAAAGCAACTCAAAAGGTGTGGTATCTATGCTTCGTTGATATGTTGAATTAATCGTTTGCTGCAGTTCGTTCGTAAGTTTATACCACTGAGCTGGATTCTCTAAAGATAGCTTTGAAAGAACTGATATGATTGTTTGGTTGATCCTCTCCACTTGTCCGTTAGCTCTTGGCAAACCAGTGGTTATTAAATGTTGTTTAATATTCTCTTTAGAGCAGTAATCTCTGAATTCACCAGAGCTAAAAGCTGTACCTCTATCAGAAATAATTTGGTAGGGATTTCCAAAGACTGATTTTAGAGTTTCTAATTTCGAAATGACTTCAACAGATGTTGTGGTCTTCGTAGGAAAAATCCAAACGAACTTAGTAAAAGCGTCAATAATTGTTAAAATATACTTATAATTTTTATGTGTGCTTTCTAAAGGTCCTAAATGATCAATATGGTATGTGTATAGTGGTACGTCATTTTTATGCAATGGGTGTAATAAGCCTTCTTTCTTTCCTCTTTTGTGATTTACAAGAATACAGTGAACGCAATTAGATATGATATTTTCTACTTTCTGTTTAAGTTTGGGAATGAAACAATGGTCCTCAATGCTTTTCTCTGTATATTTGATTCCAGTATGTCCCTTTTCATGCGCACTTCTAATAATTTCCATCTGCATACTTCTTGGCACAACCACTAACTCCTTACCATCAACAAATTTATAAAGAACTCCGTTTCTCTCAAAATAATCTTCATAACTAGAGATTTTTAATAATTCTTTTATCGTTTTTATTTCATGATCATTATCTTGGGCTGATTTTAATTTCAGTATGATATTATCACTTGAGATGCAAAATATGTTTACAGGGGATCTGCTTAGTGCGTCAACATGAGTCATTCTTGTACCGGAGCGATGCTCAATACTATAATTAAATTCTTGGAGCAATAAAGCCCAACGAGCAACACGAGTTGACAAATCTCTTTTTGCATAGTCTTTTCGAATGCGGAACAGTCAGTGACAATTTTAAATGGAATTCCTAATAAGTAAACGCGGAAACTTTTTAACGCTTCAATAATTGCAAGAGCTTCAAGTTCGTAACTGGAATACTTCTTTTCGGCATCTGTTGTCTTTTTACTCATGAAATAGATGGGATGAAAATTTTTATCATTTGGGGATTTCTGTAATAAAATAGCTCCATATCCTTCTATGCTGGCGTCACAATGCAGTTCAGTTTCGTAATTTGGGTTGTATATACTAAACACAGGTTTTTGAGCTAAAATTAACTTTAATTGATTAAAAGAGTTTCTTTCCTCTTCACCAAATTTAAATTTCCTATCTTTCTTCAAAAGATCACTCAATGGCCTAGCAATAATGGAATATTTTGGGATAAATTTCCTGAAATATCCAGTCAATCCTAAAAAACTATGGACCTGTTTCAAATTAAGTGGCTCAGGGAAATGAAGCACAGCTTTAGTTTTTAAAGTAGATGGAAATATTTTCCCTTCTTCGATGATATGGCCTAAAAATTCAATGAGCTTCTTCAAAAAATGGGATTTTCTAAAATTTATTTCTAATCCATATTCGCTAATAAGATTTAAGACTTTTTCAAGCCGTTCGACTCCTTCTTCAGTTGAGGAAGACAAAATAATTATATCGTCCATATAAGGTAAAACAATACCATCATTAATCAGTGGTCGGAAAATAGTATTAATAAATCTTTGAAACACAGCTGGGGAATTACACAGTCCAAAAGGAACCTTAAGAAATTGGTACTGTCCTTCATGAGTAACAAATGAAGTGTATTTTCTACTATCCTTCTTTACATCTACATGGAAAAATCCATTCTTGAGATCAATTGTACTAAACACACACGATTCCTGCAATCTATCTAATATATCTTCAATCAATGGGAGGGGAAGTTTATCTTTTACAATTACTTTATTTAATCTCCGATAATCTATGCACAAACGAGGTGTTCCGTCTTTTTCTTTACGATTACTACTGGGCTACAATATTCTGAAGAACTGGGTTCTATTATACCTTGTTCTAACCATTCATCTATTTGGGTTTCAACTATCTTTTTCTCTGAAAATGGTAATCTACGGAGTTGATGAGATATAGGCTCATTACTTTTTAACAAAATATCTAATTGAACATTAGTTGATTTTGTCTTATGTGGTACAAAACTTGAAACTAATTGTTGCAACTTATATTAAAATTTTTTGGAATATTATGTTCAATGTTCAGTTCAACTTCATTAAAAGTTAAATCAACAGGTAGAATTGATATAGTATTAATTTCTTTTACACATTGATATTTATTTTTAATCTTAATTCCGTTTTCATTAATTAAGGTTTCACCCTGCATTAGTACATTCATTCCTATGATGGCATCATATGACATAACATTATTTTCAACCACATAAATATCTTCTTCACACTTAAAATCATCTATTTTAATATTTCCCTTAAAATAGCCCAACGGCTTTACAACACATTTACCAAAACCACTTAGAGAAGAATTTAACGGAAATAACTCTACAAAATTTAATTTATCAAAGACAGATTTACGAATCAAAGTTACTTGGCTTCCAGTATCTATTAATGCATTAACATTCAAATTATTAATAATTACATCATTCAGTATTGCTTTAACATTAACATTCATTGTTGCTACTACAGGTTTAGAATTAGTTTCTGGACACATGAAGCTTTATGTCCAAAATTATTACATCGAAAACATTTAATACCCTTCTTTTTATGTTTACAAAATTTAGAAACATGATTTTTTTCACCACAATTAAAACAAATTTTATCTTTCCAATCATCAAAATCACTGTATTTCATTTTTCCAAAACCATCATTGCACCTTATTTTATTTACATTTTCATTCTTAGAATTAACTCTATTACTATATTCATATTTTGATTTCGTTTTATCAAAATTATTATATTTATCATGAGAATAATATTTAGTTTTCGTTTTATCGAAATTATCATATTTAAAAATGAGAATTATATTTTGTTTTCGTTTTATCGTAAGCATTTTTAATTTTAACAGAATCACTTTTTATTACTTCATAAACTTTGAGTTTTTCTTTAAATTCACTTAAATTCTTACATCCATACAAAATAATTTTGTTTTCTTGTCTATCATTTATTCCATTAATAACATAATGCATTAAGGCAGATTCCTCAATTTTACCGCAATTGCACAACTCCTTCATTTTTAAAAAATACTCCTGAACAGATTCATAATCACGCATTTTCCTTTTACGCAAAAGATCATGTAAGTTAGCTGAGTTTATTTCAAACGAAAACTCATCGATCAAGGTTCGTCTCAATTTTTTCCAAGAATTTATTTGTGGTTCTGTCCGAACGAATAATAGAGCATTTCCTCCTAACGATCTTTTAGCCATAACAAATTTTTGTAAGTCTGATAAATTAAATAATTTCGACATATCCTCAAAATGATCAATCCAATTAATTACATTTTCATGTGATTCTGCATTAAATTTAGTAATAGTGCTTTCGATATCTTCATAATTAATATTAACACTTGAAATAACAGTATGTGCATAAAAATCATTTTCACAAACATTTTCATTCTTCTTAAAATAGTCAGATGTACTTTTCTTTTTACTTATATTGCATTGCATTGAAAAATCATTTCTACTTATTTCTTCTTCCACTTCACTTTCTGAGTCAGCAGTTTCCGAATCCTCTTTAGTGTTTTCAGCTAAGAGTTCAAGGTCACATAACAGAGACAAAATTCTTTCTGCGAGCTCTGCTTTGGATCCTTGAAAAGAAATATTTAAAATGTTCGATGCAGTAATTAGTTCGCCAAGCGAAAACTCATTGTTTAAATTTTTTAATTTGTCTCGATACTCATTACTTTCGATATCAAAATCAAAATCATCAAAATTTCTAATTCTTTTACGATTTAATCTATCTCCATCATGATCAAAAATTAATCTATGCAAAATTGTGATTTTATCTGCTTTAAAATTTTTCAATGCAACGCTTATTTCTTTTATATCGTTTAATATCATCATGTACTATGAAAAATGTTCACGTACCTCTCAAAGATGTTCGATGAGGATCCACGTCTTTCTCTCGTTCCAAACCGATACTTAACGTAACGTTTTCTTCTAATGAAAATCCTTCTAACTATCTGATGCGATAATCATTGAAACACAATATGAAATTTTTTGTAATTAAGCTTATCATCTCAATCCCGCTTCTGAGTTTTGTGGGACGGGGAGTGGCCAAGGCGTAATTAACTAATTAACAATTCTAATACAAAGCCTAATATTTAATTAACATGTATTTACAAATATAAATATATACAAGTTTGAGATATTTACAATTAATCATCTTAATAGAAAGAAATTTAAAGTTCAAGTTTAAAGTTATGGGGGACAGGAGCAGTCGTCTTGCTGCTATCAAAAAGGAACGTCTTCGCGTCTTTTAGATTGTTTCTCTTCTGCCCCGCTCACTGGGGAAGCTGTTGAGCCTCTCGAGGTCCTTCTCAAGTGGGCACTTGAAATAGTGACGTCGGCTATTAAGTGGTTCACCCACCACATATATATATATATATATATATATATATATATATATATATATATATATATATATATATATATATATATATCTCAGGCTCTCATAACTACTTGTGTAAATTTTGTTGTCAGAATCGTAACCAATAACAGAGGGCTCCCATAATGTCTGAAAGTAGTCGTGTGAACGATTCGCTACGATTGGTCGAGTGGATGGATGGAAATGTTTTGCTGGAAGTTTATGCTTCTAGGCGAGTTAATGTGTTTCGTAGTGAGTGCAGCACTGTTTTTGGAATGAATTTCAAAATAAAGCTTCTGTGTTCAGAAGACATGCTCCAGGCCGTCCAGGAGATGCAACACCTGCAGAAAACCATTTTATACCACTTTCGGTCTGAAGGAGAAGAAGCATTTCTGCATCACAACTTATTTCAGACGACTTTGTAGTATTCAGAAGAAGAATCACTAAAACAGAGCGAAAACGTCTTCATCGTGCAGATTTCTATGCAAGGGAACTTGTTTGTGTCCTCCTCACCAGACGACAGTGAAGGAACCGCTTTTATTGGGCAAGAGAACACATTTCTTGAACCAGACAGCGATGGGCTATACTTTTTCTCAGTTAAGCACACAATCTGATAAACTCAAATTGTGTGCGGAGCTGGAAGGAACAAACACCAGGTACCATCAATCAATTACCGACGCGGTGAAATAATGGTTAGCAAAGGGATCTCACTTGATAGTCACACTGACCTGCGTGTATTCTTGGGAGAAACTGTCACTGGTGAGAGATATGGGGAAAAGATCCTTGATTTATATGCCCGTTTATATGACGTTGCAATTGGTACTGATTTCATTCTCATGGATGATAACATACGACATCATCGACTACTGTTGTTGAGGAATATCTTGAGGGTTTTGGTTTGGAGTGACAGGAATGGCCAGATCGACTTTCAGACCTGAAATCCATAGAGCTTCTGTGGTATTATCTTGTTTGACAGATTGCTGCTTTAAATCCTTCACCCAGGTATGTAAGGGAGCTGAAAAACAGCTTATTTTGTGTCCGGTCTTCGTTTCTCAATTTTGTAACCGACAATTTAATTGATAGCATGGAAAGTCCATGCCCTCAATACATTCAAGCAGGGGATGGGGATATCTTATATTAAAATTTCTTTTTGTTGTGTTTCTATGATATTTTACCTCATAAAACTGTAATTCCAAAAGAATGCTTGGCGTTGTTTCCAACCAACTGAAGGACAAAATAGATATTTTTTTCTCATTCTTAACCGTAATGCAAATTTTCTTTTGCAGTCGTGCTGAAAAAATGTAACTGGATATCTAAGAACTAGAAATGAGTAATGCGGTTAGAACATGCTATACCCTTTTTAGATTGATAGAAGACGTAGTATACCGAGACACCCCATGTATCAATGAATCCATCTTGCCTTATATACACAGTGCAAGGCCATGGTGGAAGTATCATGATATGGAGCATATTCTGCTTGCATGGAAATGATGTTGTCCTTTTCCTCGAGAATAAACAAATAGGCTTGAGGTACTTGGACATATTGGCAGATAAAGTGCACCCTTCAACATGGTGTTTTTAATATGATGGTGAACGGGTACCTCATAATGATAATGCAACTGTACATCTTGCTAGATGTATTGAAAATTGGTTTACTGAATACCAGTTTGATTTCTAGCCACCAATCAGCCAGAGACATAACCCTTTAGAAAGTGTGTTAGATGATGTGGTAAGAAGCATCCATTAACACTGTCTTCTGCAATTTAATTTAGAAAATCTAAAAAGTTATATTGATAATGCATGGTATTCTCTAGATATAAATGCACTACAAAAGCATGCAGACTTTGTTCTGAAATGAATAAGAGCTGTTATTTGTGAAAAAGTAGTTCCATAAAATATTCATTCTTGAGCTTCTAAATCACTGAACAGTGTGTGTTTGTACATATACATACAATACACACACCGACACAGATATACGTTTGAGTATGCATAATGTGTATATAGTGTTACTGTATTATTCCATAATTATTTAAATCTCTTTGACTGATGCAGTTTTACAACGAAAAGAACAGTTTCTCCTCTCATAATATAATTGCAAATACATTACAATTCATAATTCTTTTTATTTCCAATGACAGGGAAAGTAAACAAACACAACTAAGAAGAACAAAAGGCATAAACATTAAGGAGACACCGAAAGCAAAAGAAAGATTGCAATCATTACCTCAGAAACTCTCTTTCACACCAATATTTAGCAGTTTTGGAGACAAGTCCATGGAGTGAACTACAGTGATGGAGATGGAAATGGTTACAGTTTATGGGTTCTTTAGAATTACATAGTCGACAATCAGGATGGTTATAAATCCCCCGTAGGCGATATAGTAGTTCACCTAGGTAGTCGTGACCTGTTAGGAGATGAAAAAATGTTACAGCATCTCGGCGAGGCTAATTTGATTATGCCTCTATATCTCATTCATTATATCATCATATTTTTCATCATATTTCTCCTTCTGTTCAAGCCAAGAAGAGTTATTAATTTTCATTATTTATTTTATATATAATTTCATGGAGTGATAAGACAGTTCAGAGCTATTTGGCAGAATCATTTGAGTGCCTTTACGAGCAAGAAAGTTAGCCTGTTCGTTGCCAAAAATGTCACAATAGCTGGGAAGCCACAGGATTGTAACAGTTTTGTACTTCTGTAATAGAAGTCTGATGAGCTTCTGGGTCTGGAGTGCATTATCCGATATGATGTTTCTTTACTAACTAATTCCATGGATTGCCGTCTGGTAATCAGAGAATAAAACAATTTTTTAAACTTATATGGAGTACTGAATAGTTTAGTCAATGCAATAAATAAGCCTAAACATTACCATAAAAGGGAGTTCTGTATTTCTCAACAGATGAAAAGAATGAAAACAAAAATAAAAAATAAAAATCACAGAACTTGCTGTTGTTAGTGATTCAAAATAGGAGCTAACTGTATAAGCATGTCTCCAATGATCTTTTGGGTACTCAGTGAGAAAGGTTTCCATTGCAAAGGATTTCATGAGCTCTCTTATTCTTTACGATGTCATTTTAAGATTAAATTTGTTTCAATCCCTCCTGACTCAAAACGGTTTTGTGGTTTTAAATTTTTCTGAATCACATCACAAAATTTTAAATTTTCTCTTATAAACAGAAATTTTTGAATAAAACCAAGCTGTGTTTTTAAGTTGCTTGCTTTTTTATAGTTAGTCCAAAAAAGGATTTTCATTTTGTATGGATTTTTCTAACAAGAGAAAAGCTCTTTTTTTCAATGATGGCTTTAACAGGTCTGTTATTTCTTAGTGATAAAATGGCCTCAATTAGGGTTGACATGACCGCATTAGTCACGACTCTCAGGTACTTATTTAACATTGTTTCTATGTAATTTTTTAAGAGCACTCACATTGTATATTATTAATGACTCGCAGCAATAGGTAATCAAAGGTTGAATGGAAGTTTTATAAATAAAATTAAAAGTCGATCTGACACATGCCCGATGTGATCCCACCAGACGCTTAAGTATGTGGATTCTGTTGAGTATTCATTCAAATAATACCTCAATATGGAGCTTTAAGTTCAGTTTGTTGTCAAAGATTACCCCCAGACATCTAAATTTGCTTGTATTTTAGAGTGTGTTGTCTCAATAACAAGATCAGGGCAAAAAGTCTGGTGGGTTGACGGAAAGGACTGGACAACAGTTTTATCAAGGTTAACGACCATATTATTATCGGTACACCTAGACAAAAGGCCTCAAAATGCCTTATTTAACTTACTTTCTATTATTGCTTTTGTATTCTTATTTGGTGGTTGTGTACATTTGATCAAGTCATCTGCAAAAAGAAGGCAATTTATTACTTCTACAGACTCTAGGAAAGAAACCAAATCGTAAATATACATGTTGAACTTAGCACTGCTACCAACTGCACCTTGGGGTAAATCTGTCTGAAGATTAACGACCTATAGAACTCTGGTTGCCATATTTCATCTTGAAGAGTCGTTGGTCAAGTAAAGATTTCATCCAATGAAATATTCTAATGAAACAGCACATCCTTCACTGTTTGGCATAAAAGGGTAACTTGGTCATTGTAACTCCCGACGGTGTTACAAAATTGAACAGGAGAAACCCAAACTTTTGTTCTGTCTTCAGATCGGAATTGATAGCCATTGACGAGGCCCTAAAATTTATGATCTCGATTAGCAGCACTTGCGACATCTGGATTTACTCAGAGAGCAGGAGCTCTATTCAATACCTAAGCAGATGGAGATGCATTAATGATAGGCTTGGCATGGACATTGTAAACAAACTTAAGAGTTACTCTTCACATAATGACATTCATCTACAGTGGATTCCCTCCCATGTGGACCTCTATTTCAATGACTTGGCCGATGAATTGGCTAAGGAGGGCTCTGCTGAAACAACTGAAAATGGTGGACTACTTAGGTTTAGTGAAATTTTCTCAAAGGTCAAAGCCGAAAACAGCAAGACTTGGAGGATCCCACCTACTCATGACTGGTACGAACAAAACCATCCTGGGGTTGCCCTGGAGCTGAAGGGCAATAGGAAATTGCAAACCACCATTCCAGGCTCATTACTGGACATACTCGCACCCTTACATTCGTTCAGGGTCAGAAAGTGTTCCCTGTGTGCCTCAGGTGTAATTTCCACCAAGCTTCTCCGGACCATCTGCTCTCCTATCTGGGTTTGGAGAAGAGAGATCTTTTGAAAACCCTGCGCCGGTTCGGGACTTTCTTTGGGCGTATGATCTACTGGACTTGGTCTAGATTGTACTAGATCAAGTGGAATAAGGAACAACAACAACAACCTGGTCATTTGTTGATCGGTTTATCTGAAAGCCAGCCTGTTTATCCAAATATTTCCTTCAAGGTACTAGTTTAATTTATTTATTATAAGTCTTTCCAGTCTTTGCCGTAATGTGTGTTAGCGAAATTCATCTGTAACTTTCTATTTTTTGATATATTAATCTTTCTTCAAGATTGGCATGATTGTAGCTCTCTTCTAGATAGAGAGGATGCATCCTGTCACCCAGAGACATTTACATACTTTATTGATAGTGTGCCTTGTCTTCGCACCCATATATTTTAAAAACCGAAGATTTTCTCATTGCTAGACTATTTCAAACTGTGTTAAATTCTTGGTAATTGAAAGAAATATGGAAAACATCGCTATGTTCAGTGCCGTCTAATTTCGAGTTAAGCATTTTTCCCCTATCTTTCTTTATATATTCAGACATTGATCCGGCGTATGCTCCTCTTTTTTGAATTTGAGCTTAGGTCAGACAGAAGACATTACGAGTACCTCTTTCAGAAGTTAAAATGTTGCTCCTGTAATTCACTGGCTGCTTCCCACTTGAGGGCTTTTTATCTTGTAGATGGGATATAAGTTTATTTATAAACTATCCACTTTATGATTTATAATTATAAAAGAATTTAAATCATTTATAATACAATGTTCAAAATAAAATACCTCACTGTTTTAAAATATTAACATTTAATTACATATAAAACAAATGAAAATGATGAAACTTTTCTATGAATTATGTTTATTAATACAAATTGCTTTTAAAATTTCTTATAAAAAGAATCCTATATTTTGATTTCTGTTTTAGTTATAAAATAACATTTCTTATTTAGTCTTTCAATGTATTCTAAACAGACTATGGAAACAAACGTCTTATTCTTTTAAAAATTTAGACACGATAATTGTTAAGGTTTCAGTTTACAAATCATTAATATTTTCATATATACGTTAGAATTTTTCTTCTTTATAGAAACAGAAAATATCCCTTTCAATGTCATTTGAAAGCTCTCTATTTTCCTTTTAACTGTTATCTATCTGTGTCAAGTAAATGGAAGCTAATCCCGTCAAAATCCCCGTTTCCTCATCTGCTTCTACAGCATCATCGAATATTCAATTCGATAATTCATCGTTTCCAATTATATTTTCAGAAAAATACGTTTGAGCACCTTTAATAAATAACCCAATTTAGAGTATCCCGAATTTACGTCATTTCTAAAATATACTTGAGCCATCTATCAAACAATTCACAGTACTTTTAAGAAAACGTGGCTGCTGGCTTTATGTGAATATATTTTAAGACACCTAGAAAACTAAGTTAAACGTATTTCTAAGATGTTTGATCCCATGTGTGGCAGTTTTGTGTGATTCCATGATTTTCAGAATTTGTAACACTACAGATATTTCCTGATTCTTCCCGATTGCAGTGTTCACTTTGGAGACCAGACATTTTTAACTCAATCAACATCTGCAACGAAATGACCCTTGAGATAAACTCTGCTGCACTTTGTACCTCCAGACAAAGATCATTTGCTAAATTGGTGTCGGTTTCTTTAAAGGAAGGAAACCTATACAATCCATAGTCGAGGAGTAGAGAGTTGATTTTTATAGCCAGCGAATAAACTTTTTTTTATGTATAATGCATAGTCAAGTGCTTTTGTTAAAAGGAACGTAGGTTTAATGTACTTAAACTATCAGTTTGCTCTAAAGTAATTTAAATTAAAGAAAGAATCATTTAAAGTCACTAAAAAGTTAGTGTGTTAACGCTTAGAAAAAATATATCATTTTTGATTAAACGACCAATCAACTTTTAAAAGTTAGATTACAGAATGAAGTCTATGGTAAAAATCTTTCAATCATCTATTTTGCAATCCATGTTTCTCAATTTGAAAATTATATTGTTTGAAGTACTGAAACAACGTTTCGGCACTATTGAAAACAATGTTTTTTTCTGGTTTATTAATTGTAAGATATCGTAAAAATTTAAATCCATAAATATTGCATCCTAATGGGATAATTACCCATTTTTTGTTGTTCTTTCCTTCAGATAATGTTATATCTGTAAAATGATGTTCGATTCAGAATCAATAAATGAAAAAGTATTTCACCTGCTCTGAAAATATGCCAAAGATCACATTAACCAATTATAGTAGGCCATTTATCAATAATTAGATAAATATTATTTTTGCAGTCAATAACTTTTACACTGTTATACAGAATCATTATAAAACAAAGATATAAGAAAAGAATGAATTTAATTTTTAACCACATGTTTCCTTAGTATAACAAAGTTGTAAACTGATATGTGTGCTTCATAACCAGTTACAGTTTTAAAAAATTCAATGTCCACCATCTATATATAATTTATGGTTTCATTACAGATTCTGAAAAACTCCTATCAAATGTTACATTCTTAGTATGTCTTTTGGTTTCAGGTGACATCGAAATATTTCACAACAAAGGATGCCCTCAAAGGCCAGTAGGTGGATCCATCTTATGCAATGTATACTATAATCAAATGCTTACTAAAATTTAAGAATCCCATACCCAAATTACAGCCTTTGCAGACGATACTATGATAATAGTATCAGGTAATACAAGAGAATCATTGAAAGAAGTTGCAATGAATCTCTGCTTTTTTTTGACACTATTTGGAAAAAAATTGATATTAGAAATATTCATACAGGAATCAAAAACATTAAAGAACTTGACAATAACTACTGGCAAATCAATAAAACGATAAGAGAAAAATTTTCACATATATCTGTTTAGCGTGGTATTATCTTCCTACAATTCAAAAATGAAAAATTTAGAGAATCCCAAAAGCAATTCCTTTTCCTAATTTCTAAATGTTTTAAGACTACATCAACATCGACTCTTTAAGTTTTAACTGGTGTACCACTATTGTATATAATGGCATAATCACTTTATCTTAAAACCAGCATTCTCTTACTACATATATACGTATACTAGAATATACGTAAGTACGGCTAGAACACTTAAGAATTTAAAATATTCCACACATTAACTTATCATTCCATTTCCCACGAAAACACACGTGTCTACTAACATTAATATCCGCACAGATCGATACGAACATGATCAAGAAATTCGTTACACATTTGTAGTGTTCGAAAAAAGTTGAGATCCATTCAAGCAAAATCAGATTATTACTATACAATACTGTTTATACGGAGGAAGCACAATAGTAATCCAAAGAGCAGTAATCTATGTAAGTAAAAATGAATTTGTGAAACTTGGTCTGACAGCACTTAAATATCATTTTCATTACTTAATGCGCAGCATATATCACCAATTATAAATAACATCCAATATCTGATACACTGTTATAAAAATGATTTTAAGCTCTCCTGAAATAAAGCACACACGTAGTCACAATAGGAAATGAAGTTGATGATTACAAATCAAAAGAGGCAGAGGTAGATAACAACTTACCAATAACATATTTAAAATTACCAGAATCGCACCTCAAAGATATCTTAAACAAAAGGCTTTTCAATACATGGCAATATTCAGGAAATAATCAAACTAGTGGAACAGGGACATACAATCGTTTTAGCTGGGAATTCAGGGTATTTATCTATGAATGCATTTATGAATTACTTTCTGACAAATACTTGACCTTTCCCCATATACTTTTATAGAATAAAGAGGACACCAAGAATTATTTATCTATATTATGTAGAAAGTTGTACTTTAACACGAGCTTTCCAAATAAAGAAAAAAATTCCTTAACAAACATTGACACAGCGTTCATAAAATTGTGCATCAACTAGGCATATTGAAGGAATAAAAAATCTCGACACTGCAACTTCTCTTAACTAAAAGGACTAAATTACGCCCAGAAAGACAACCGAATCAACGTGGCCAATCAATTAATTTACCTACAGATTCATAACTGTCCTACCTTCAATGAATATTATCTGTATATCTCATTCATTTTTTCAAACTTCATAGTTAACATTAGTGAAAGGTGTTTTGACCAAACAGTTTCGAGACTGTATATTTTTATACAGTTATTAAATGCTTAGTTTTAAGTCTTTTCCTGTCTTCTATCATTATAAAACATTTATTGTTTCCATTTTAAATATATTATATCTTTATTTTAATACAGTTAATTATATACAAAATTTATTTTCGTGAAAAAAATAGGAGACATATCCTAATCCCCAGTATTCTGTAGCTTTAATTCCCCACCACTGTGTGTAAAAATTATTCTTCTAATAATAGCTGGAAGAGGCCCTTGGCGAATCCACATTAAACCCCGAAGGAGGCGCAACTTGTTCTACTGGTATTAAAGAACTAGTGATCTTTTGCATCATTATTTATCTATATATTTTGATAAGACTAGCTATTATCACCAGTTAATATCTTCAGAAGGATAGGAATTTTGTAAAGAATTATACAGTTGACAATAAATACCCTGTATTATTTATACTGCTAAAAATTGCTACTTCTGTCAAATTCTGTAACTCATTTGAATACAATAATATGATATGAACCTTCGATTTCAAAAGTATACTAGGGACACACAAAATATTTTCTTCTTAATTTATTTCTACTTTAAAGTTATAAAAAAACATAGCTGATTATCTTTTCGCATCAATTATACTTTTCCACTTTTAAAAGTTATTCCTCTCTAAACTACATGCATTTAGCCAGAAAAATTCTTCTATTAACATAAAATAGAGTGTTAATAATATTGCAAAACATAAATAGTTAATTTCAGCCTCTCACTCATTTAGGGAAACAATATTTATTTATGTGATTGATAATTCTATGTAAATTCAGACAAATTTTGTTTAGTCTTTCAAAATCAGTTTAAAAATGGAAGCCAAATTCTTAAGCAGTATTTTTATCGTAGATGTTTAGCAAGTACATTATTCAAGCAATTAAAAATCCTAAGTTTAAATAGGAGATTTATATATAGAATTGCAAATCAATAATTGAATTCTAATGAAATTATTTGGATGGACCTGCACCTGGTTGTTCATGATCAGTACGTACGAATGAATGATTCTACCGAATTCTTAAAAAGATATAAAGAAACCACAATTACATGAATAAAATAGCTGCACTTGAGAAAATTAGTTGCAAATTAATGCAGGTTATCAAAAATGAAAACCTGTATTTTAATTCACTTTGTGATTAATAGATTTTTGATTTTTTTTTTTTGAGAAATTTTGAGGTTTTATTGCATAAAAGTAAAAAGTTTAGAAAAGGAGTAAAAAAACTGCCGATATTATTTCCTGTGAAAATGTTCACAGGACCTTATATTCTCTGATGAGAAGCTATTTTAGTCAGAACACGAAGCTATATTCCTAAAAATGACGATCCTAAAACTGACATCAAAATGACGTTCACATAAGATCGATGGCTCACATAAGAAGTTGATAACCATAGCAGCAGCTTTCAGAACAACTGTTTTATATTTTGGTTAGCATTTTCAAATGAGTGAAAATTAGTTTTGAATTGGATCATTAAATTTGTAAAAACCAGTACAGAATATAGTAAACAAAAAATATAGCTAAACAATTATAATCATATGCTGATAGATATTATCCCAAAGAAAGAATTGAATTTTTGAACAAGATTCTGTTTCATCGCACTGAACCAAAGCAACACAGGATTGGCACAATGCCATTTGCATTGAGTCTATCAGGACAGAATATTGACTACATTCCCTACGGGTTCTAAATCCATTAGATTGTTGTGCTTGGACAAAATTAGAAACAAAAATACCTTTTAAGCAGTATAGAAGACAGGATTCTATAATAGATCTTATATTATCTGAATGGTGTGAATTACCTATAAAAATTATTCTTGTCGCAATCATACAAATTCATAAGATCAATTTTATAAATCGTCAAATGCTATTGATTCATATAAAATTATTCCAAAGTAAATTTAAATTTGTAATGTTTATCTTATTGGTATATGTACCATTTTTTATTTTACATATGTAGAATAAGAGAATAGATATTTGAAACAGTATATATATATTTGGTTGAAACACATACTATAGTTCGTACTTTCAAATTTAAGAGTTAATTTTTTCTAACTCTTTTAATCATCAAATTCTCAAACTCTTCAGAGTAATATCATCGTGTTTTTATAAATACATAGAATAAAAGTAAACTTCCTGTTTTTTTTATTATGGTGTAGTTTGAAAATTAAAATCGATTTCAATAAGTGCTTATGTACTTCGAAATTTTTTCTTAGATGACAATATTTACCTACAACTAAAACGCAAACGCACTCATAGTTGAAAAAATACAGGTGGTTAGTGATTTTTATAGATTCTCTCCTTCTCTTAAAGGTCATATTTTGTAGTTTATCTTTTAACAAAAATAATATATTTATTTATATAAACTGAGTACAAACATTTTTTTCCAGGTGCAATTACATTTCCTTTTTAAATATCTTAGATAAAAAAATTATAAACCTGACATTTTTGTAAATAACTCAAAATTTTAATACTCTACTCACACGTGGAAATCACGTTTAATACATATGAACAAAAATTTTATGGTATGCGATTGAGATAGATGCCATTTAAATAACACATAGGTACACTCATTATACATAGAATATATATATATATATATATATATATATATATATATATATATATATATATATAATGGTTATTTTAAATTGCTTTTACAAATTAAAAGGGATGATAGTACTCATCCATAGAAGCAATTATTACATAGGAACATAGGGTCGCATTCTTTTTTGAGAAGCAGAAAAGAGAAAAGTAGAAACGTATCAAGAATTTATGATGAATTTACCATATGCAAAGTTCCACAAAGAAGAAACACCATTTTGCTCTTATTGGTTACCGAAGAAAACCAATCAGACCTTAGATCGTTGTCCTTTAAAAATGCAAAGAACACGATTGGTTTGACAACAATGCCCACTGTATCTCGTAGTCACTAGCAGAAATTTTTCGTGATCATCTGGGGAGGTATCCTCGGTGATTACCTATAGTTTAAAAAAAGATTAGATATTAAACCATCATTAAAAAGCAAGTTTTGTCTTTAATAATTACGAAGAAAATTCTTCTTAAAAAATATGTGGAAAATAGGATGGTTTGAATAGCAGTGGAGTTGAGATCATTTAAGCTATTTTGAATATCGTTTACCATTAAGTACCGAAATAGTTATTGGTGTCATAATTATTAATATTACAATTAATATCATTACTGAAGTACACAAACTTATTGATTGAGTGATATTTTTTTAAACTTAATCTGACCATCTCTAACTTTGGTGCAGAAATTGTTCGTATGACTTTTGTACTTGAATTTCAAATGAGCTGTTGCCTTTACTGTTTTAATGAGCTGTTTTTTATGAATTTAAATAAAAATCTCCATATTAT
The DNA here is from genome assembly GCA_037975125.1 of Latrodectus hesperus. Classification (NCBI taxonomy): domain Eukaryota; kingdom Metazoa; phylum Arthropoda; class Arachnida; order Araneae; family Theridiidae; genus Latrodectus; species Latrodectus hesperus. The sequence goes on from JAJQOW010000566.1 coordinate 37,287, forward strand.
ACCAAATAAAAAATTCAATTCAAATTTGTTAAACATCTGAGTTATCAAATCAGCCAAATGTACAATGCGTTGTTTAGTTTTTATCACCTAGGTTTTTATTTAGAATAATATGGGTTACTGAGACGAATAAAATAATTTAAATTTAAATAGTCTGTCATTTGGCTGGTATAAAGTAAAAAAACTCTGTAAATTCCATTAGTAAACTCATGCTGGAAAACAGAAAATATTGCATTTATATAAAACTTTGAAGGAAAGGTTTTAAGAATTTGCAATCAAACAATTCTTTTAAGGCTATTTTAGTTGACACACTAATGTTTGGTAGAACGTTGAAATATATATAGATTCTAATAAAACTTATTAATCAATTCTTAGACATCGTATACGCCAACCAAAAAAAACTTTTTGATAATAAGAAAAAGGATAAGTCCGTAACTCTTGTGAGAGAAAAAGGCATTTTATTGTATCATTTTATCACTGTGTTGACAGTGTAGTAAATTTATGGTAATAAATTTATGCAGCAATAGGAGAAATGCATGGACATTTATTTAGCTGAAACATAGCAACAAATAATTCTGCTTTTTATATAACAGAAAGTAAAAGATTTCAGTTCTTCAATAATTTTGGCTTATCTCATAAACTTGGATATTATTTGGGAGGAAAAATTGTCAGATACAAGCAGCTTGGAGCTTGCAGTAGAACATCCATTGTATGCGTTTTATGAGAAAAACATTGACAACCTTTATCAACTAAAAAAGGGAAAGGTATTTCACTCAGAAAATGTAAAGATTGCTCAACGAATAAAATGTTATATTAAACTCTTCCGTATTGCTGAAGATTGTAAATCTTTTGTACGTTGTTATGCTTATTTAGGGTTTTAACTGTTGAAATATGGGCGAGAAAAGGGTTCGTGCCTAAATAGAGAAGAGCTTAATAAAATCACACACATGCATTTAAATATACTGATGCAGAACTAGGTTTGAAAAGACATTAACTTTCGGAAATCCAAGAAGTAAAATTAAATGCCATGATAAATATTCTGTGAATGAGGCAGTTTAGCAGTGGATCAAAGGATATTTTCAAATTTTATTCATTAGACATTTGGCCATATACCCTAGCTTCTTTAGGAAAACTTTATTAAAGGAACTAAAACAACACAATATTTGGATTACTTATTTTGCCTCTTATGGATCAGAAACAGAGCTTTTAATAGGAACTGATGCTTTCACATGTGATTCCAATTTCTCTATAAAAGACATTCATAGAAAAATTTGGTCTATTTTAAACAATTTTACTTTTGGTCTGTTTTAAGCAATTTAAAAAGTGCTTGACAACAATCGAAACAATTTGTTTGATATAGTTTGCTATTAATTAAGAAATATTTCCTTATAAATTCATAATCTTTCCGGTGAAAGAAATTGAAGTTGTCACTTTGTGTAGATTAGAAACAATTGAAATGATAAATCTTAGTGAAATTTCAATAAAGTTAAGGTTGAACAGATTGCTCAAGACAGTTTTTAAATTGAATTTGTCTTAGCGAACCAGGTACATGGTGCTTAAAGCTTATTTCGATTAACAGCCAGAAGAAGAGCCTTCTAAATTGAAATATAACGAACAGGCCACTTTATAAGTGATAAAACTTTTTTATCTTTGAATGCTTATGAACAATTCAATAGCATGTTTCGAAAATGATTTGAGGAAGAGTTATAAGCTTTCCAATGAATGAGTTTACGAACAAAACTCATTATTTCCCACACTACGCAATGATTGAGTCAGAAGTTCAAGGATATTCCGGTACGAGAATTATGTTTAAAAGAAGATTTTTTCTATTTTTACCACAAAAATCTTATATTATAATCTTTCAAATATTCATGGGGATTTGAAGCAGCCATTTGTAAAAAATTTTGAATCTTTCTGCAATAAATCTGAATTACTTCTACTAATATTTATTTAGAAAAAAATATGATTAAATTTCCATAGTTAATCATTGAAACAAATATTCATGATATATCAGTATAAAAGACGAAGAAGGAAATTAGTCTTAATATATTCGAAAATAAGTCAAATATGTAATAACTACAACTCTTAGGTTATAACTATCTTACGGATGATATTTTATTCATTTATAATAAATATAAGCTGAATAATACAACCCTTTTCAAAAGAAAATGTTGGGAGTTATGCAGAGCATTTTTGATTGAATTTGTTCTTATATTTCCTATATTGTTAGTAATAATATTATTTTTTCCAAAGTTTTTTGGAATATAAAAGTATAGTGGGATACATCTATTCCAGAAGAAATATAAGACAGTTTTAAAAAGTGGTACAGTGAACTACACGTCTTGCCAAATTTGAAGATTTCTGGATGAATAAGATTTAATACACGGAGTGATAGAATTATCTATGTTTTGTGATATCAATCAGGAATTATATGCAATTCTTATACTCCTTAAATATAAATATGAATATCGGATAAAATATAATCATTAAAATACTTTATTATAGACTGAAAGGGAATAAGTCAAAGATAATGTATTTCGCTTTTAAAGAAATTGATAATTCATAGGACAGGATTTCTGATTTGAGAGTTGGCTGTATGTGTATTCTTGAAAAATATTTTTCTTAGGCAGTTTTATAAGTTTTGTATGTTAACAATTAAAAGATTTTAAATTATTGAAACAAGATCAATCTCATTTCTTTTTATTTTAAGAAAAATTACTAAGTTAAAGAAGGAAGAGTTAACTGGTATGGAAAAGTTATAATAGAACAACACTTTTGTAAAAAGTAAGTTAACACATTTCTAAAATAAAACACTGACATTTATAAGTAAATATTTTATTAAAAAGGTATGGTTATGCATATTGAATATTTTCATACATTGAGAAAGAAAAAACATTTAAAACATTATGTAAATGTATTATATATATATATATATATATATATATATATATATATATATATATATATATATATATATATATATATATATTTGTGTGTATCAAAACTTATTAAAAAATGATCATTTAAAAAATACATTAAGAATATTAAAATTTTAGATACCTTAAAAATATTAATTTCTATTTTTCCCAGAAAAAAAATTTTAATGTTTTTTTAAAAAAATAGTATTATAATGGAACATATTTATCTAAATCTTATTCAAAAATTTAAAAATCTTGATTTACAATATTATGAAAAAGAAACCTTTAGATTAAAAAATAATGTATTAGTTAAATCAGTACGAAAATCTGGAGTTATAAAATCATTCAGTTTAACTTCAAAAGTTACGGGGTAAGGAAATTTTCAAAATATTTTCACCAAAAATTTTACATTACTAACAATATCTTTATTTTTGTAATTATACATGTATAGCCTACAATCTTTGAATACTATACATTAATTTCATTAAAATAACCGTCAGCATTTCTAGCAAACTGAATAAGAGCATCTTCACATGATAATTAAAGCAATAATTATAACTATAATTATGATTTATCATTTCTCTTGAAGGACATTGCAACCAAGACATATTTAACATGCTTCAGTGGTCTTTAGTGAATATGATGAATGTTCGGTTAAGCCGGGATTTGAAGTTACTACCTTCTGATGATGACAGCGATGCTCTAACCAATAATTAGCAAATTTATGAATCTAAATCAAAACCAAAACTTTTTTTATTTTTGTTATCGTATGATTTGATCTAATTATACTGGATAAATATATTATGTTTAAAAAGATTGAAATTAGAAATTAGAAGAAAAGTTATCAATCTAAGATTAAAAAGTGAGGTACAAATTAAATTATAGATTAAAAATGTTTGAAGAAAAATATTTAAAACCAAACCAGAAAAAAGAAAATGAAAGACTCTAAAGGTATAAATACAGATTCAATATCAATTGAACTGCTGACAGAAAACTGAGTTGATATTTATTCAAAATGGGAAAAAATGAATAATATTGGAAATAGAAATAAATGAACAAAAAATAATATGATATGTATCTAAAAATAAATAAAAAATATAAATATATAAAAAAAACAGTTTTTATTGACTGCAAAGCAGCTAAAAACAACTTGTCACAGTGAAAAATTGAACTATGATCTGACCAGGTGACGAGGTCTGAGCTGTCAGTTGTCATTTCATGTCGGACTGCTTTATAAGAGAAATATTAAACCCTAAGGGACTATATATATATATATATATATATATATATATATATATATATATATATATATATATATATATATATATATATATATATATATATATATATATATATATATATATATATATATATATATTAATGTGCTTAGGCTCTTTCAGGATGAGAATTCTTCAGCTCAGTTAGTTATAGTAACTGATCTTTTCAGTCACGATCACGATTAGTCAAGCCTTTCCCTACCAGATTAAACCAGAGGCTTCAAATTCCATAAAATTTTTACATTCATTGTTATGATTACATGTATGAAATTTTATCGAAATTTATATTGTTACCTTTTAGATCATTTTGCTGTGTGGAAATATTAAATTGACAATAAACATGTGGATGCTGTAGAACCCAGGGACGAAGCTGGGAATAATTTTCTTATGTTAAATTTCATAATCGGCAACTTAACTGCCTAATACGTTTGCAAAGGATTTCTTTATTGACTGCTAAATTGCCTTTCAAGAGTTTCATCGATAATGGCCCGTATTTACATGTCGCAAGGGAAGAAGTTGGCGAAACTCCCCAGCATGCATCCCCATTGACGTGCACGCAGAAGACACAAATATAGCAACCATCTTCCGTTGTTTAACAATGGCTGGAGTTGAACCCAGGAGCTTTCGCTATAAAGAATGGTGTCCAATCACCAGGTCATAGTGAATACATTTGTTAAAATTTGGGTGTAATACCGCATGGAACCAACCTTCCATTTTTTGCTCAGATGACCCCATCTTATTATAAGTTGTATATATCTTACAGCCAATTGCTTTTGTACTTGTAATTTGAAGATTTGCCACCGTTTCCCAAATCATATCTTTGCAATTATGTTCAAGCTCACTTATTCTACTATAGTGTTGTTTTAGTTTCTTATCCTGTATGGTTAGCCAATTGGCTAAATCATATTCATGAAACCATGAATTAACAAAAATCTAAAACAAGAAGAGAACTTTCAAACAAGTTCATTTTTTCATGCATTAAGCAGTAAAGTAATTGACCAGACGTAAATAGCGTATTGCATTTCCTGTAAATAGTGAAGATCTTGTATTTTTAAACAATTATAAGGCATTTCAAATGTTAATTTATGAATTTTGGCAATACTGTCAGTGTTGAATACAACTAACCTTAAAATTGGCAGAATATCTGATTGCTTACCACCATACAAGTCATCAGATGGGGAAGAACACCAACATAAAGTAGTCGTAGATTTGACTTTTGAGTAGATCTCCAAAATAGTCAGGGTATTAGATATTGAAGTCATTAAAATTCCCTCTTTTGTTAAGGAATTAGCCTCTTTGATATTTACTTCCAAAGCGACTCGCTGTAGATGTACCTTATACAAGAGGACAGACTTTGGAATAAGATTAGAATGCAGATCGAAGAGCTTTATCACCAACACAAGAAACAGTCTTGGAGGTGTTGTATAGTATCATGACAAGTCGGTCATGATTCACTTATCGTTAAAGTCTGCGCAAAAATCAACAGCCTTACCACCCTCTTTAATTGCCATTAGTTCAGAACGGAAAATGAAGAGTGGTCTGGTTTTCTAATCTTGATGGTAAAACTTTTAGAAGGTGTTTTAAAGAGACCACTACCACAATTCCCATACTCATTCTTCCTACCGTCTGTGTAAATCGGAGGTTATTAGAGGAAATGAGTGTTTCAAGAGCAATCTGCCGAACGTAGTCCGGTAAATTCGTATATATGTAAGTCATTCTACATTACGATTGCAGTTTTAAAGTTCTTTTCAATTCAAGTGAAAGAAGTGTTTCTCCTTAAAATAGCTTCACAGATATGGCATCGAAGAATTTTATTCACTGAGATGTAGATTTAATGTATAATTCCGAACTCCAGAATACAAAAATAATTCAAAGAATATGTGAAAGTTTTAGATTGGGCGCAATCAGTTGTTAAAAATTTCCTTTTATACATCGCGCGCACGCGCGACTTCCCTATATATATATATATATATATATATATATATATATATATATATATATATATATATATATATATATATATATATATATATATATATATATATATATATATATATATATATATATATATATATACTCTCTACATTCATTCTAAATCTCCCAACACACAATATATGATTTGTTCTTGTTCATGCATGCAATAAATCTACCTGATTTATTCAGCTTCAAATTTGTGTTGTAGTATTAGCAATAAAATTCTTCGTAAATTTACATAATTAGATACTTTCACTTCAAAAAGAAGACAAATGAGTATAAAAAACGTGGCAGTTGTCCGTATTTTTTCCATACGTTCCAGCTGACCTTTTGATAACTACGAAAATAGAATGAATAAGTAGAAATGTTTTTTTTCTTTTTTTTTTCCACAAGTCTATACTCATGTGCAATTATAATTTCTTTTTCTCCTTATTTCAGTATGCAAATTATTAATACTAATTTACCAAGGATTACTGTGTACATTTAACAAGATGAATCGTAACTCATGTTTATTTTCAATTTCTATCTAGAAAGTAAGTAGACAATTTTGCCCATAATGAACCAATGACGTCATATGCAAAAACTTAATTATACCAATCTTACTCCAAATATTTTTAAAACTATTTCATAACAACCTTTTTCTGTTGCCACTCATAAAATCTTCTTTAATATATAATTAGTTCAAAAAGAAGACATCATCAACAATTTTAATATCGTTATCAATTTACATCACATATACTGTTTTTTCGAAGAGGGTATAAAATTATAAATACACTTTCCTTTTGAATTTTATTGGTCAACTCCATGTTTTGATTGATAAAATGTAGCACAAAAGGGTCGAGATATATTTCCTAGAATTCATTCTTCTTAATTTTGTGGAAAAGAATCTACTCCTATTAAAATGATTTTAAAAATAATTTTCTTTACTTAGAAAATTGATTTTTGATTTTGTATCGTAATAAATTATATTTATAATTTTATTAAATATTTTTAAGAAATATTTTATTTAATTTTTTTATTTGTTTTGTAACTTTTTCATATTAATAATTTATAGTATTGAATTTCTTATAAAATTGGTTTCTATCTTATTACTCAGTAATTTTTTTAAAAAAAAGAATAAATTAAATTATCTCGTCAATTATAATGAATGATGTTAGAAAATGCAGACAAATTTTTGAGAATGATACAAAGATTTTGATAAAGTTAGAGGTGTTTTTTGCATGAATGATTTCTTTTAAATTAAAAAATATATAAATTTTTACAAACAAGCAAAACTAATCGAAAGAAAATTGCAACCCTATTTTGAAAATTTGATTAAAAAACATCTTAAAAAATTTACTGGTACAATTAAAATGAATAACTGCATGCAAAAAAATTTCAATTGCAAATTAGGAACCTTTTCATCTTAAAGTTGTAGAACATATATTCGATGCACAATGTATATTATAATTTGTTTTTATCCCCAATTTATTTGTGGGGATAAAAATAAGTTGTTTACAATTTTAAGTAGGCATTTTAGAAAGATAAAAAATTTATTTTGCTTAATTTGTTGCAATTTGATCAATTTCTACTGTTTTCTTTATTGAATGAATATAATTTATTTTAATTATAAATAATTACAATTTTAGTCGTATATAACTCATATTTTATTCATAATAACTAGTAAAATTGCCTGAATGATATAATCTTTCAAATTTAGGTATTTTTAATAAAAAAATTTAAAACAGATTATGCTTTTATATGATTTGATTTATACAGTTTATAATTCTCAGTATTACTAAAATTTATTATGATCAATGAAATAAATTATTAATCTTTTGCAGATTTTTATTTAACATTTCTTGGCGCCTATGAAATTTTGAAATTTAATACAAAATACATTCCTTTAATTCATCCAATTGATTTATGTTTCTGTTATTCATACAATTAGCAAAATTACAGTAATTCAATTGGTATAGAATTGCCATTGTTTTATTGATAAGGATTTTTTTTAGAATGACGTTCAAGTCATTCCTAGTGATTCACAATGTGCTATTTAGTTCAATCTCAGAATTGTTGTAATTTTCATTATTTGTATGAATGAGAAAATAACCCAAGGGAAATTATAGAATATAAGTATATGAACTAAATTTAAATAATCAATACTGAAAGTTTATATTATATCTTCCACATTTGAATCTTAACTCCCCGCCAATGAATTAATCACACGAAGAAGTATGGACTTAAAGTCTAATTTCTAGATTTTTTTTAATAAAAATTTATTGATTTTTAACTATCAATTATTTCAAGAATTTATTGTAAAATATGTGGTTCCCTCTCATAATATTTATCCGAACTTATTAGAAACGCTAATGTGGCAAGCTTTATTTGATTAAAATCAATTTTACAGTCATCTATTTTTAAAGACAAAAAAAAATTGTTTAGCAAATTTTCCTATAGTAAAAATAGTTTAAATTAGCAAATAACCTCATATGATATTTTATAACTGAAACTAAGTTAACTTTGAAAAGTTTGTGAGAAGCAAGTTTACTTCAACATATAATAAATATTATAAGCATATACTACACTGAAACCCGTTTCTTCAAAAAAGAAAGTAGCCAAATTAATTTATTTATTTTTAGAACATCTTTTACATATTAGAATACGCAAATAATTAATAAAAAATAAAATTATAAGACATGAGAAAAGATTACAGAAATTGTGCATTCTAATAATATTTTCAGTAAAATAAGTTATTATTTTAGTAAAGATTGATTTATAATCATACCAGAAAGTGATTCGTTGTCACATGATCACTATTTTACAAAAGATAGCGAAATTCACTGGTAACAACATTTTTAAATTAGACTTCCACAACATTTTACAAATACTCACACTTTTAAAGTATCCACAGATAACTGAATTAAAGAGCTACAGGCTAACATTTAGTAATTATTAACAGGCAAACTAGTGATTCGTAAATAATAATTGCAATGAAGTATGATTATTCTTGAAGAAGATAAAAGAAAATTATTATGTATATACTACTCTTTAAAATATAACTGCTTTTCTTCCGAATCTATTAAATAAAGATGACTTATATCAGCTCATGTCAATCAAATATAATGCATCATTTTAATTACATAACATTGCATTTATTAATTCTTTAAAGAATTAATGAAAAGAGTAATCTAATATTAAAATGGTACTAAGAATGAAATTTCAATAGAATTTAATAGATGGTTTAGTATTTGTTTTTATAAATTGCTTTATAGTTTGATTATAATCTAAAATATATTTAAATCATTTGACATTAATATATAATATATATTTACGCGAAAATATTTAATCTAGATGAGAAATATTCGGGGAGGAAATACTTTTACTACAAATTTGAAACTAACTATACGAAATATTTTTGGGAAATACTTCACAGAAAAATTTATTTAACTCTGTTGTATAATTTTCATTTAATGACAATTTAAAGAAAATTTTACTGATACAATACACACTCACATTTTCTGAAACAACTATATTATGAAGTTTTATTTACAAATGCTGAACTAATTGAATTAACAGTCTGCAGAAAAATATCATGCTCTGAAAATTGCGTAGTTTTTACCACAAACTGATTACATTATAGTTAAATAAAAAATAATTTAAATTTTACTCTTATCGAGGAAAATATTTCTATTAAGATAAAAATTAGAAAAAAAAAACAATTTCATTCTGCTTTTGTTAAAAATAAAAATACATTTTATATTTCACTTACGAATCACAAAACTTTTCATTGCAAATAATCCGGGAAAATGTAAGGCACCTGCTTGCCTATCAATTTGATTTTAATCTTTTATGAAGAGACTTACATGTTTTAATTTTAACTCCGAAGCCATGTATTCGAGAATCTCTCGACCAATAAAAATTCAGGATTCGAAAATAAGAAGCTGTTCAAAGCTGTCTAGTTATTCTGTATTCTTTTCAAACCTTGCAATGTTTTCCACCGTTTCCCTTTTTGTATTTTTTCAGGGTTTTTTCAAGGTCGCACGCGCGAGTGAAAAGCGCCATCTTCTTTCTCTTATTATGGTTACTAGATATTTATATATTAATAAACTAATTATATACATATGCAGGACTTATTAAAACAATTCAGTATTATATATTTGCAACTTTTTTCAAAAACGTGATTCTGCTAAATTCATAATGTTTTATGTTTGTACATAAATTCGTACATATAAAAAGTTATACTAAATTATTTAAATTTTAAAATGGATTTAATTCATATATGAATTTAGTTTTTCATTTTTCAAGTTTTTATTTTCTTATTTACGTAATAAGAATTTACATTAAATCAAAGCAATGTATTAATTTCAGTTTTTTTTATGATTAGCTTATTTATAAATGGAAAATATTTCAAGCAAGAGTGAACGCTGAGAAATATTTGTAATTTGTTGGCAAATATTTTAAATTCGCGAAGAACCTCGAATTTCCTTAGATGTCTGGGAAAAACTGAAAAATGACGAAAGAATGAAATTTACTAAGTTATTAAATCTGTAAAAAATTAAAATATATTTATAACACATTTTAATTCAAACAATCGCAGAAAAATATCAAATTTGTAATGTAAGCGGAATCATTTAAAATCAATAAATGATTTTTTCTATCTAAATTCTCATAAAAATAAATCCATCTACCCTATCTAGTTTTAAAATTTTCTGATAAAAAATTATTCAAAGTTGAAAGACATTTTTATTAATAAAATATCTTTCTCAAAGTTGAAAGATATATATTAATAAAATTCACTTGGAATTTGTTATGATTTAAAACAACGAAAAATTGTCACTAGCACAAACACACATTCTTACTTGCATCATAGTTTTGTTTTGTTGTACTAACAATGGTAATGAATTGTAGAACCATTTAGTTTCTGAAATTATATAGCGATTTAGTTACAACTGTTTTATTAGTCTGAAGACAATAAACTGCATTTAATAAAATCTGTTATAAAAAAGTACGCGAAATAAATAGACTATAAAATCCTCATAAAATGAGTGACCTAGTAAAATTCTAAAGTAACGAAACTTCACTATATGTTGCGTGCACACTATGTTATATATTGCTTTTTAAATAGAATTTAAGGCAAGAATATTTTCATGAAAATGATCATAGATATAGAAAAAAATTTTTCGTTTTTAAATTCAAGAAACTATTTTTTTATTAAAAGTATCAGACTAGTATCCTATAACAGGGATGCCGAACCAATGGCACGCGTGCCACAAGTGGCACGTTTGAAAGTTTTGATGGCACGCACAAAATGTTTTTAAGTTATCTTTTTTTATAGAAATGAATTAAAAATAATTAATCGACACTTAATTTATAATAGAAATTTGTAGTATTGAATACTTATCTTAGTATGTTAACTGTAACCGTCAAATTATACATTTTATTATTAAAATATCGCATGAATTCTCTCGAAGTATATAAAGATGCGCATTAGATAAAAATCCAGTTTTGCATTCTAATGTTATTGCATGTTGTTGTCTTCGCAGCGCTCGCATCAGACGACAGACTGCATGAGTCATTTTTAGTAACCATCATCTTTGAAACTTCAATGACTGGTTAAAAAATATAACCATTTATTGTAAATAGATATAGTGTTGTTTTAGGTACATATTTTTACATATTATTTTTCAAATTTTATATTCTGCATTCGTTTTGTAAGAACATATTGCGTCACGACTGAAGATTTAACATGTAACAACCTTAAGGTATTAAAAGTTACTCAACTTAAAATTTATGTTGCTTATTTTTGAACAATAAAATATTAAACAATAAAATATGAACAATAAAATATTAATATTATGAGAAATTATTTGATCATTAAATCAGTATAAAATATAGAAATAATTAGTAAAATTACCTTGAATTAATATTTTATTTATTATTTTCTTGTGTTGGTAATATTTTTAGTACTTTAATAAGTAACGAAATATGTTCTTGCAAACGAATGCAGAATATGTTATTTATTTTATAACAATATTATTAAAATATATATTTTTAGAATTATTTATTGGATAAAATGAATAAAATTGCAGAAGATGAAAATCTAACTACATGGAATTCAATTCCTAACACGTTTAATTATTTAAAAATATTAGCAAAGGCAATTTTATCAATATTTTCATCGACGTGGGAATGTGAATATGTATTTTCAGAATTATATTTTATAAAAAATAAATATAGGAATAGAATGACAGATGAGTCGAGCTCTGCATGCTTACTATTGAAATTAACTAAATATGAACCAGTTATTAAATCTTTATCATCTTGTGTACAGCAACAAAAATCCCATCAAAAACAATTATTTTTAACGTGAATTTTATTTCTAGCATATTGCTTTTTGTAAAACATTGATTAATAAAAAATTGTTTAACTAAGAATTGCTTTTATTTGTTTATTTAATTATACTTACGAATACCAGGCTAAACTTCGAAAGAAATTTTATTGTGGCACGTTACCTATTTAAAAAAGAATTTTTATTTCTTCGTGGCACGGACATCAAAAAAGGTTTGCCATCCTTGTCCTATTCTCATGTAGCCATTATGAGTTTAGTGTGAGCCTTTCTAAAAGAACTGGGCATAATTTTGCAAAGTACTGAAATAAAATGTATAAAAAATCTTTAGCTGGGGGATCCTACATATAGTTCAAATTCCAAGCTTATTTTCAATTTTGATTCCTCATATATTTTCTTTCCCTTCGATTTCAAAATAAAAACAATTAATGACCTTTTTTATTAAATTTTACTTGAGAGTTCTAATACCTCTTGTTCCAAAAAAAATGAATTAAATTTTTTTCTTCCTTTAATAATAATAAATAATAAATCTAGAAAACATTAAGGATAATCAAGTGTATATACACTAAGCATCTCGATTAATTAAAAAAAAAATCAAGTTTTGATTGTTTTTTTTTTTTTTTTTTTAGTTTTTACCTAATATTTCACTTTTTAATAGTTTCAATTTGACCTAATTCCCTCATTACTACTATTATTAGTCTTAAGGAAATAGAATACTTGTAATCTCGAAAAAGGAAGTTTATTATAAACATTTCCCTTAATAGAATAATGATATTTTTCAGGGGCAGTAAAGAAAAATAAAGCAAACACCAGCAGAGGTCCCTGTACCTATTTTCAGGGTCCGTGGTAGCCTAGCGGTTAGGACATTGACCTTCAGTAAGGTTGGGCTGGGTTCCATTCCCAATGCCGCCAAGTACCCATCGAGCACATGCGGTATACGTGCTCGTTAAATATTTGAAATCGAAAGTCCTTGAGCACTTACCAAGGATGTAATGGTTTGGGGAAAATTTCCTCCCCCTCCAAATCAATGTTAAAATTGAGGGAATGGATTTTCTGGTGGTTTCATCCATCGGAGAAGTATTTGAGAAAAGTCGTACTTTCACATTCGTGGTGCTCTGGTTAAACGAATGGCGCACCCTACTGATTTAAATTCATTTAACCGTCGGTTAACGAGCTAGGCTTGTTCAAGTGCCATAAGTAACAACAACAACATGATATTTTTCATGAGAAATTTTAAAAATTGCTTACAATAAAAAAAACTGTTATTCTTTGAATGTATATTTATATTCAACATTTCTCTCTTTCATTTAGAAAACTGAAATCAAGATAAGATGTAAAAAATTTAGGAGGATCAGGGATTAACTTTAAAATGTTTAATAAAAAAAGCGTAGAAAAGCTTTTCGTTAAACTGTTTTCATATTAAGTTTAATATGAAAGTTTTATTGAACATGAATAATATTCAAACAATGCATAAAAAATTTGCAATGATGTTTCAAAAGATCATAAATCATAGCAGTAATTAAAAACCTATTGAAAACCAAGGGAAAATGAGAAGTGCACAGCCAATATTTTGAAATGTAAACACGAATATAATAATAGATTAGCTTACTTTAAAAATCAATAAAATGTATTGAACAAAAGAATAGGGGCTTATGATGCATGATATTAACAAATACCAAAGTATCTAAATAAATTTTATAATATGCCCTATAGAGCGTTTTTCTTATGTAATACGTAAGAAAAACGCTAACATATTATGTAATACATAAATATGTTTTAAAAGAAATTGATACTTTATAGTAAATTTACGATTATTTAAATTTTTGTAAAAAATATATTACTTATATAATTTACCGTTTCGAAAGAAGTATAAAATCTATGAAATCATTTTAGGTAACTTAGTATTCTCGATTCAGCATTTACATAGTATAAGCGATTGTATAAAAAATCGATAAAGTATTCTTTAATAATTTAATTATAAAGTAAAATATTATGTCGATTTGCCACTTAGTTCATTTTTAAATTGGTATTAAAAAAACGAGAAATAAAATTGCTTATATCTTATTTATATATTATTTTTCTTAATTTATTTGTATTACAGAAATCATAGATACAAAAAAGATTGCCAAATGAAAATGTCATATTGTAGAAGTTTATACTGTAAAAGATAATATACAAATTGTCACACTTTTTAAATTAAAATAATAACAGAAAATATGCTGAAAATTAAGAAAAAACAAATATAAATTAAACACTTACAGAATCCTTTTTTTTTTTTTCTTTTTAACCATAAAGTGATTGCTTCTTTCATCTGAGTTGAGATCAAGGTTAAATCACTTTATCACAATTCTCATTGGTTTAAAATATCCATGATGTCCGATAATGTTTCCTCTACGTCACACATAACTAATTACTATATCTACTAAGACGGCCTCGCAAATCCGACTTGTTGACGAATTCGCTGCCTGTTCTCAAATTGCATTCTTCGAGCGGCAGCAAACAATGCGAAGTTCACCAACGAATATCTGAATTTCGTCGGTGATGAGAAAATATTTATTCATGATTTTTTCTAGTAATAAAGAAGGATTTTTTAATTATAATTTTTTTTTCTTTTGTAAAAGTTTTTTTTAAAATCCTGAAGATTACCTGTTGTTTGCTAAATAATTAGTTTTCATATTTTCAAATCTCAAGCGAGATATTGCTTTTAAAATTTCCAGAAATTGTTATTTATTCTAGTTTGTATCTTTGCCCGATTTAAGACTTCTTACCTGGTTTTCCGGTTCATAATATTTTGTGTCATTTCCCGTTCTCTTCAAACCTGTTAAACCTTTTCTATCTAATCCTCTCTCTTTTTTTAAAAATTTTATTTATTTTTGATTTTATGAAAATTTTGTGCATGAAACATCGGTTGTTAAAACTATCTGAAACCAAGAGTGTAGAAGTCACTTCGAATCGATTTGAGCTCTAAATACCCTTAAAACAGTGGAATTTATTTGGGCATGGCATCCATATCGAGTAACGACTCTATGGCTTCAACGCGTCGGAATCATAATTAAAAATATTGTCATAGTTCATTTTGCTTATAAAACAGTTTCTTACATAAAGATCAAAGCATCGGTTTTGGAAGCTGTTTTCCTTTGATTCAAGCTGTCACAATGACAATGGAGCAGAAGAAAAAGCAAAATAAAAGGCAAAGCAAAGCATCTACTTTAGGGTTAGTTTAAATCGGCTATGAGAGATGGCTAGAATTTTTCTACATTTTTTTTAGCTAGAATCAGTAAAGGAGTAACTAGAATCAGTAATGAGAAAGTTTATTTAACCAATTGTTAACAATGTTTCGCGAATATAGGTATGCATAATTCAAGGTCGTCTAAATAGTTAAACTACGTTATAATGAACAAAATGTAACAGAATAAACATTTTATGCAAATACTTTTTTTTCGAAAACCAAAAACAATCGATATATTCTGAATCAGTTGAACCAATACTTGGATGAACATTAAAGATTGTTCGTTAATATTTATAAGGTTAAAATTTCTGCGTCACCATAAAATGAAATTAATGTTAAAAATTGTTTAAAAATTTAATTTTAAAATTTTTGTTCATTTTGTCGTGAAAGATTTTAAATGTCTTTCTTTATGAAGCTTAGCTATTTGTTTTAATGCGTATAAAATTCCTATCATTTATAGATTGAAAGATTTAATATATATTATCTTTTATTTCTATATGCTTTTTAAATTAAATTAGTTTGAAGGATGCATTTTTACTGTACCTTCTAATTTTTTAGATTAGAATAGTAATCACAGAACTCATAAAAAATGCTCCAATTTCTAATAATAAACCATTCCTATTGGTTGCAACTTTAGTTAAGTATTAATATAAATAATTTATGCTTAAGAACTTGTAGAAATATTTCTAAGTGTTATAGATAATTTTAAATACTGAATACAATTAGCAGTTTGCTTAAATAGGAATATTAAATTTGAAAATTATTTTCATTTATAAGTTAATATATTTAAGGATTTAATTTTATTATATTAACAATTAACAATAACGCCTGTATTTTAACACTGTTACAAAAAAAAGTTTTTGTTTTATGAAACATTTATACATTTTCAGAGACGTAACTACATTTATCTCTAATAATATTATTTAAATCTTCTTTTTTTTAACGATATATTAAGAGTCTTATTTAATTATTTATTCTTTATTAAAAATGTTTATTAATACTGAAGCACAATTAATACTGAAAAATGTTAGAGTAAATTATTTCATGGAGAAAGCCTGCAGCAGAATGCATATTCAGCAAATATTATTAAAACAATTTATTTGATGTAACATTAAATAATGCTCAAATAAATAAAATTATGAGAGTAAAATAATTTTGTACTACATGCAAAATTGTTTGTAATTTTTTGTAAAAAATTTACTCGTAGTATTTAGGCTTATAAATATTTTTCAGATTCCAGTGTTAAAATTACAGGCGATTTGCCAGAAAATTATAGAAAAAAAGTTCTTCCAACAATAAAAATTTAATTTTATTGAATGTAAATAAGAAATGTCTCAAATATTTAAAGAATGAAAATGTAGATTTTTATAGGTGCATATAAAAATCTATATTTTCCTTAGAATATAAAATTATTATTTTTTTTATAATAAATGATTATTATTATTTCTTTAGAGTATAATGATGATTATTTTTTCTAAGAAAATATAGATTTTTATACAGTTGAAAATCATGTATTATTTTCATTTTTTAAATCATGTATAATTTTAAAAAACAAATATAATTATTGTTTTAGTATATGATTTAATAAAGAGGGAAAGAGAAATTTGATATTAAAATATATATTTATTGAATAAATATTATAGGAAATATAAAACATTTCCACAAAGGCGAAGTTTATCGTCTGTATGACACTTTTTTATGGTTCAGGATTACCAAGACAAAATTCTATGTACATCATTTTCTTACTAATTCTGCATTAATTTCTTACGAATTCATAAGATTCATAAATACATATGAATCTTCAAAATTAAGGAGGTACAAAGAAAGAACATGGCAATGCATTACACTTCTCAATTATATATATATATATATATATATATATATATATATATATATATATATATATATATATATATATATATATATATATATATATATATATATATATATATATATATATATACATTTATGTCCATAAGCTAAGGATAATTCAGAATCACACAGAAATTGAACTCTAAAATAAAAATTTCACATGTTAATTATCACACACATCCTGAAAAATAATATCCAAATTACAAGAATCCACCAGATGGCGCCGATAGTATGTCACAATAACGAGAATGTAAGCGAGGGGTATATAAGGAATGGTTGCAAAGAAGTAAAATTGTTCACAAGCGCTTTAAAAGCCTTTCAGTGAAATAACCGCATAGTTATGGCACAAAAAAAGCATTTGGATGATATTTTACGTCGTAGAATTACGGGCGTCTGGAATGTGGACGTAACCAGCTGGAACTTGGAATTGCCCAGCATGTCCTCTCCAGGCTTTGGTAATGGTTCCAAGATGATGGTAATGTGAGTAGACATTATAGCATAGGTCGCCCCCGATTTACGACGCCCAATGAGAACCGGTATTTGGCAGTTGCTACCAAAAGAAACCGACAGAGCACAGCATCAGACCTGTCTCGTCAGCTCTCTTCAGCTACCGGTACGACAGTTTCAAGGCAGACCGTGTACAGACGCATAGGGCACATTGGTCTATATGCTCGTCAACCAGTTAAATGTGCTCCACTTACCGCAACTCACTGTCGCTTGTAGTTAGCCTGGAGTAGAGAGCATGCGTTGTGAACACCGCAACAGTGGTCTAGTGTGATGTTTTCCGACGACTCCAGGTTTAGCTTTGGGCCTGATTCTCACCGGACTTTCATATGGGGAGGGCCAGGTACCCGTTACCACCAAGAGAACACCACTGAATGACACTGTTACTGTGGTGTTGGATTGCTCGTTTGGGGAGGAATTATTCTGGGTTCCAGAACTAAACTGCATGTTTAGAATGTAACCAAGACAGTCCATATCTATCGGGTTGTCATTTCTGGAACAACGTGTATGTTTGTTTCGGGGCGCCATGGGTGCAGAATTTCTGTTTATGGATGACAACACCCATTCTCACCGTGCAAACATTGTAGACGAATGCCTTCATTCGGAGGATATCATTCATATGGACTAGTCAGCATACTCACCGGACTTGAATCCAATTGAGTATGTGTGGGACATGCTTGACCGACGAATTGCAGCGTGTCAACCCCCTCCCACTCTCTCGAGGTGTAATATTCTCCAAGATCAGATCGACATTTTGATACTCAGCATGCTTAGGCGTTGTAACGGCCTGTAATGCATTGTCTGTGGGGCATACTGTATAATTATTAACAGTCATACCAATCATGTTATATTGGTTTTTGTAAATAAGTTCTTTTTTGAAATTTGCTCCAGGAAGTAAAAATCGCACTTTTCATTAATGAAGTCAAACATATAGCATCTTTTTTTTGTCTTTACCTTTTGTTTAATAAATAGACTTTACAAATAAATCTCATTTGTTTTGCTTCTTCCTCTTTCTTTTCCTGAATTTTCATTATCCTTATTTAAATATTTAATTTTAGAATAAACTATTGTAGATGCTAAATTTAATCTTCATGTTCTTTTTTTATTTGAGGGAGCAAAAATATTTCCCTTGTGCACCAGTGAATATCATACACGGCTCGAAGGTATTACGAATGTACTACATTAATGATTTAAACGTAAATCATGAGATGAAAAAAGAAAAAAGGAAATACAGAAATAAATCTTTTAAAATTAGCTTAAGCAAGGCTTTAATCTTAACATTTAAAAGAGATTGTTTACAAATATTGTAATTATTAATTTAGAATTCTAATGAATCAATGTTTCAAATAAAAACCCAATCTTACTCAGTGCGAGCTATATGACTATGAGCATAAAGTTCCAAAACAGTTTTTGGTCGTAACCTGGAATTTTATAAATTATTGAAATTTTTAAAAATTTAAATCGTTCTTGCCGTTTTAAACTAAACATAAAGTAGATGGTTTAGTCATTTTCATTTTGATTTTTCTTTCGTACTATTGTTAACATATTAATGGCTTGAATCAATGAAAAACAGCTTTCTTAATCCAATGCTTTGGTCTTTATATTAAAAATCATTTTATTAACATGATGAACTTCGACAATATTCTCAGACATTCGGTGGTGAACTTCGCCTTGTTTGCTGCCGCTTGAACAATGCGGTTGGAAGCTAATTCGTTGACAAGTCGGATATATGACGCTCAGCCCGAGGATAGAACCTGTGACATGTGTTTTTGGAGGTGAGGTTAGGAAGTATGCTGATCTAGTGGTACGCCGATAAAAGTAAGGATGCCTAAGCAGAAATGGATTCAAATAAATCGTGGCACAGGTGCCGTATAATCCAGGATGCCAAATTCTGAGTTTGGTGACTTGTTTGGTGGATTTTCTTTTTTATCTGGAAACCTGGTTTTTAATACGTTATACAGATAAAGGCCAATAAAAATTATGTTGAAAAATCAATTTTGACAACCCTTGTGTTTACGTCAACGCGACGAGATTTAGAACATTTTGTTCCATTTTCGCATTTCATTAGAATTTTTTGAGAGGAAACTTCGTAAGAATTTTTTTTTTGTGTGTTTTGCAATTTGTTAAATTTTGTATACTTAAATTCCAGGTTGTATTGTTCTTTTTCATTACTTTAAATAATATTTACGTCACAGTTACAACATATTCTCGCGGCATTGCGTCACAATTACGTCATCTTGGCAACATTTCGTTGACGCCAAAAAAATTCAATATTTGTGATCCTGGTTTATACGGCACCTCTGCCTAAATTGTTACCATTACAACAGACTCCGCTACAAATGCGATAACTGTTTTACTAATACGGAATTTTTGTAAAATAAAAAAACTGTCTACACACATTTCACATGTATGTTAAATTAGCGATAGTAGAAATACGGTAACCTATTCGCGCGAAATGAAATATGGTAAGCTATTCAAGAATATAAACTCATCAAAGACAATGATATGGAGAAAACAGCAATAGATGAACAAGCATCCCTAACAGAAAGAAAAACTGATTAAATAGATATGATATTTAAAAACTACTAGAGGAAATCATGAATCTAGCTAGTTACGGATGTAAATTTGAATGTTCTATGCGCTACTCAGACTGTTGCCCTTTTTTTATATCTATCTTTTCTGGGCACAGATGCCGTATAATCGAGGATGCCAAATTTTAAACTTGGGGATTTTTTAGCAAATTTTCTTATGCATGTGGCAACCTTGTTTTTATTACGTCATAGTAATGGAGACCTATAAGAAATATGCAGAAAATTCTGTTTCGGCAACCCTAGTATTTACGTCATCGCGCACGTCACATACGTCATCTTGGCAACATTTCTTCATCGCCAAAAAAATTCAGAATTTGGACTCATGGATTATACGGCATCTGTGCCCTTTTCTGAGAAACAACTGGGTAACGAGCATTGGATTTGCCCCTTAAAGCTTCATTCAAAAGTATATTAATTTTGTCTTTGTAAACATTTATGATAATTATCATGCTAAAATAAAGCAAAATTCATTGTTAACATTGGAATTTCTTATGTTGTAAATGTTAAAATAAGGGATATTATTTCAGAATACACACACCTCTTATGGTTATAGTTACATTAATGATAGTCTTGACCTAAATCGTTCGCAAAACTATCCTTCCATTTCACAAGTGGTAAGAGACATTGTGACAGTTGACTTTAAAATTTCTGAATCCCTAATTCCAATATTCGATGAAAATCAGGTAATTTCATAGATTATATCTTTTACCAGTTTGTTTGACCAACTAGCTCTCTGTAAGGCCATTTCATAATTAAAATTTACATTTATGCCTTAACTTTGCATAGAAATTCAGATATTGTATATGACCTCTAACAAAATAGTTCTACATATCTATCCTAAATAAATTGTTATTTTAAATTTTATTCATATCGATTTGGTTGGTTGGTTGGGTTTTGTGGCGCAAGGCCATTCACATTATGGGCTGCATGCATACATTTTATTTCTCATAATCTTAGTGATCATTTATATATTTCTGAAACAAAATTTTTAATATTATTTTTGAATCGTTTGCTAGATACTTATTAATTATTAATCATAAAATAGTTGTTTTTTTCGTTTCATTTGAGATCCTGCCCTACATCCCTTTATTCCAATACTAATTCATTTAAAATATATATGACGCCAGATAACCTTTCATCTACATCACATTGTATTGAAACGGGGTCGTAAATGCGACTTGTCGATGAATTTGCTGCCTGTCTTCAAATCAGATTATTCGAATGGCAGCAAACAAGGCGAAATACACCATTGAATATCTGAGAATATTGTGGAAGTTCATTTCGTTAATAAAATTGTTAATAATTAGCAAAACATCGGTTTGAGAAACTGTTTTCCATTGATTCAACCTATTAACACATGGAAATAAAGACTACTGCCTTGCTTGTGCCAATGTTAAAAATTTTCAATTAATTATTTTTTTTCATAAAATGTATTTAGCAATTAAATTTATTACTTATAAGTTCTAATCATGCCACATATAAGT
Organism: Latrodectus hesperus; assembly: GCA_037975125.1. Taxonomy (NCBI): domain Eukaryota; kingdom Metazoa; phylum Arthropoda; class Arachnida; order Araneae; family Theridiidae; genus Latrodectus; species Latrodectus hesperus. The sequence goes on from JAJQOW010000566.1 coordinate 59,461, forward strand.
TGTCTTCGATCAAACTTAATCAAAAACTTATAAGCCAAATTTCATAAAAACTTCTTTAAACTTATTTAGTTCGAAAGAAATGTCTTCTGTTTGAAAAAGTCAACTATCTCCAATAAAAATTTCAAATGTCTTATTAAATAATTCCAATTGAGCTGATCATTTCTAAAATTACGAAACTCTAATTTATGTGTGTGGGAAGATGATATTCATGTCGAAGCGTTTGAGATGCCTTAGTTTTTATTTTATCTTATCTATTTTTATTTTATCTCCTATGCGAAACTCTCTTATCTCTCGAAAACAACACATTTTTAGAAAACATTTTATATTCTCAAAGACAAGGTAAAAAAAAAAAAGTGTGTAATTTCTGTATAAAAGAAATAAAACTGGATCACACGAGTGTCAGTTCAAACTGTTCAAACAACATAAGAAGGATTTTGTAACTCTTTAAATTTATTTTCTACTCTCAAATTCTATTTGAAGGTTGTAAATATTTGCGAAACATTTCGTTAATTTGATGGAAGAAAGTTATGCAAAACTTTATTACACATGTTCTGCCAACCAAATTTTAAAAAAATGGTGTAACAAAAGTAAAATCCGCAGAAAATTAATAAATATGTACTGATTGGAATACAGTACTTTGAATGAAGATTGAACTATTGAAAGCAAACCATAATGTGTACCAAAGTGTTTCGTTAATAAAATTTCTTGCAATCATGCTGCAAGTTCATAAAGCCAAGAAGTAGGTAATTAGTTAATACAATTCATTAGTCCATAGATTTGATTCCCATTTTTGACGAAAATGGCTTGCAGTGATTAATAATCCCTTTAAACTGTATTGCTTCGCTTAAACAAGCATCAGGAGAAAAAAATAATATTGGAATAACAGAAAAAACAATTTTTAAAACAATATTGGAAGGTAGGAACTATTTGATTTTATGCTGCTTTTAATTATCGGACTTCAATACAAATTACGCATGATTTCAAGAAATTATATATATATATATATATATATATATATATATATATATATATATATATATATATATATATATATATATATATATATATATATATATATATATATATATATATATATATATATATATATATATATATAGCATGCTTAGAAAAAAATAATTTACTAACAAAACAACATAGGATTGAAAAACTATGACAATATAAATTTAAAAAATCACGGGTATGAAACATATTTCGTATAAAAGTCACTTGTTTAATATAAATTGCTGTAATGTACATGAAGTATATGTATTGATTTATAAATATGTATAGTATATTTGTGCGTATGTATGATTTATTTCACCCAATATTTTTTGAATTTTAGAATTCAGAATATTTGAATAAACCGAGAACTTAATACAAACTTCATGATTTTTAAAACTAATACTTTATGTAATATACAAGGGGAATATTCTTATACAGAGATCTATCGCCAAGCACTTATTAACCTTGACTGCCAAGCAGCGATAAAGATTCAAGTCAGGTTGCTAGTGATGTCACTGGAGGGATGCTATTATTGAACGTCATACCAACATCATAGTCATGTGATATTCATGCCTGGTAAGCACATATTACTCTTTATCACTACTGGCGTTCGTCATGGCGATCAAAACACACGGTTTTGGCGTGATTTTTTTTCGGTTTTATACCGAAAAAATGATGAATTTTTTGTTTATCATTGCAATTGCATTTGCTCTTTGCTATTTGAACGCTTTTTAGTCTTCCACAAGACGGCGTTCAACTTATTTTATCCTTTATTCTTCCATAATTTCATGTTTAATTATTTATATATTTATTATACTTTTATAAATATTTGATTATTTTTACTTATTAATTGTGTCATTTTTATTATTATATATGCTTCTAAGAAAACAATCTCTAAGGAATTTGATAATTTAAGAAAAATGGTTTAATTGGTTTTAGAGTTGCTTTCAAAATCAAATTTAATAGAGAAATATTTTTGTGAAATCGAAATATAACTAATATTTCTTTCCTTACGAAATTATATTTAATTTTGCCTTAAAAATATTCTGCAAGATATGAAAATTTTCTGATTTATACCCGTTATCCATTTAAAATTTGCTTTTAAATAAATGAAAGATAAAACTTTACAATTGGTAAAAAAGTGATAGAGCTGCCATCTATTAACTGAACGTAAAACTAATATATGTAAAATATCTAATTTTTTAAAAATCAAATTTTTTACAAAGTGTAATTGAATAGAAAGATATAAATTTTGAGAGTAAAAATTAAATCAAAAAAGTGTCACCACTTTCATACATGATTAATAGGCACTAATACTTTAATATTTATTAAATATTAGATATAAGAAATGTCTGGTATCATAATTTTACATATTTTAAATTAATTTTATTTATTACAAACACACATTTAAGATTTGTTTTTCTATTTTCACCTATTTCTGCCCTATATGATTATATTGGTCTCATACCAATAAAATTTTGAAACGGGAGAAAGTTTCTTAGAAACTGGGACATATTTAAATCTTGATAGCAATTTTAAAATACAAAATTAAAATTATTAATCTTCTCTTCATAAATTTAATAAATAAAAAATAACATAATAAGAACTAACATGAAAAATTAATTAAATTTAATCAGTGAATTTTAAACATTTAAGTTACTAGAAAGTTCTCATACATAAAACATCAATTATTAATTTCAAAACAAATTTATACTTTTTATTCTCCGTTTGGTGAATTTCATTTGATATTTCTAACTGCATTGTAAATTGATTTAAACTTCCATAGTTAAATTTGATTCTAAATTTTTTTTTATTATTGTCCAATGGAAATCGATTTTGCATCGATTATTCTATTGCAATATATTACTATTAATAGGATCATAAATGAAAAAGCTAATTAAAAAAAGGGAAAATGTTTAAATTTTTTTAAGTTTCGAAATTTAAATTGAGATGCAGGATAATACAAATTTATAGTACGAAATTTAAGAAGCAATTTGCAAAATACACAATGTATTTTAGTTAAATTAGTTAAAGTTAGGTTATATAAATATATCTATTAATAAATATTTATTTGTTTGTTTTCTAAATTATTAAATATAAATATATTATTCTAAGTGAATTAATAATTTGTATTTATTTCAAAAACTGTTCGCGATTTCAAATATTTTCTATAGTATCTCTAGTTATTACTCAAAGAATTCTAATATTTTAACGATATATTTGTCATTTAAATTAAAAAAAATTTTGGCATTAGAAGTGTAATTCTGCATTATGTTTTACTCATGAATATAGATTACAACCAAATAAATTATTCAAATAAAAAAATATTATTTGGTTTATTTCTCATTAAATGGTTTTCTAATAATAAAAATGAATATTTCTTTTAAAATAGCAAGTCATAACTTTTTCTACATTTTTTGTCCAAAGCCTATCATTTAGTTTATGACACCAGCCATAGAAAATAAAAATTTTAAGGAATTAAAATTACATATTTTAAAAGGAAATAAAAATGCATAATTTTATTCATAATTAATTTTCAAAAATGTTTCTTAGAACTATATAGCACAATTCTAACTTAAATACATTTATTTCCACTTCTTTATTCAACACCACTGACATAATTTATGACAGGAAAAAAACATCTAAGTTAGAGATATTAGCTCAAAACGGAACAAAATAAGTATTAAATGTATAAAAGAATTTTAAATCATTAAACTCAGAATATTTCCACTTTATATTTTTTTGGAAAAATTGTTTCGATTATGAAATTTTTAAAGCTTTATTGATTGCTTATTCAATGAAACATATTGTTCTAGTATATATAATGCGATAGAAACATTTAGTTGTCATGTAATATTTGATACGAAGTAAAACTATAATATTGAAAACATTTTCATTCATTGTGTATGTTTGATTAACTCAATTTTGTGATTGTGCTTCATTTTTGTGGCATTAAAATAAATGTTATTATCGACAAAGAATTTCAAAATAATGATAAAATAACACTTCGTTTAGATCCAGCTGCCTTATAATCCATGATGACAAATTCTGAGACATGTGTTTGAGGTGAGGTTGGGATGAAATTGTTTTTATAAGATGCGACTGATTCATTTAAAAAAATCATGAAAAAATAAAATATACATTTACAAACGTATTTTACGATGTTTTAACAGTTTTATTCCTCCTCACTGTTTATTGGATTACTATACGAAGGAATATGATATATAATTATTTCATTTTGTATCGATTAAATTTTTATTATGTGGAAAATTATTGGGGAAAATTATCGCATATGGATTGCATCTGCCTAGATACATACAACATTTTACAATGTACTTGTAAGTATTTAATTTTTTTTTTTTTTTTTTTTTTTTTGGTGTCATATTATAACATTCAGATTTAGAACAACAATACGGGAGAAAGTTTCTTAGAAACTGGGACATTTAAATCTTGATAGCAATTTTAAAAAACAAAATTAAAATTATTAATGATACTTTAATTAAAGGTAAAAATACAGTTTACGAAATTGGAAAAACAAAATATTATCAGTTTTGAAATTTTAAGCATGAGAACTATTTAGTATTTTAAATTTTATGATTTTAATGTTCTCTTTTATTAATTTACAAAGTTTGAGTAAATAAATTTTTTTAGAAATTTTGATTAATATCAGAGTATTATGGAAAATTAGATAGAAATGTATAAAAATACAATCACGTGTTCTGTGTACAATAGGGTACTCCGTCGTTTACCGAAAAATTTGGCGATATATCTTGGCACTAAAATTTAATTTCTGGTAACCCTATATTTGCATAGCTTTTGTGTAGCAGCCATCTTCACAAAGTATAGCCAATCTTGAAATCGCCAAAAATTCAAGGGTTACCCTATTGTAAACTTTTACTTACCAATATTAATCACGATTGTAATTAATTAATTTTCATACATTGTTTTGAAAGAGCAAAAACTTTAAATAGAGAGAGTATGTGGAAAATGTTGTAAGATTTATAACAAGGACAATTTTTTTAATAAATTATAAAAACGACTACTTTAGGAGAATATTTTTACATTATTTGATATAAGTCTTTTCTATTTCCTAATCTCAATTTTTTTTATTTGATAAAAATAATGAATTTATTGTTCTCAGTCAAAACATTTTGTAACTATCTCTTTCTATGTGCTCATAAACAATCCTTTCAAAAAGTTTGATGTATCTGAAGCAAAAGCCTTTCATATAGTTAAATGATTAACTTAGCCTTCAATAATCATATGCCACATTATGATGAAACAACTGTAATTTTAAACTGTTCCATAAATGTAGCAATTTTAAGAAACATACTACTGTTGATTTTAAAGAAATATAATTTTTCATAAATATTGTAATCTTGGATCTGTTGTTCACGCAGAGCTTCGACCTGCGTAGTAGGCCTATTTTCATTTCATCTGCTGTCGTTCCATATAGGAATGATTGACTCTTCTGACATTGGTTTGCAAAATTTTGGCATGAAAGATGAAGCAAATAGAGGTGCACATTAAATAAATACTCTTTATTAATTAAAAAATTACTGGTGTCTATTTCTTTACTTAACTTTCACTTATCAAATTAATTATTTTCGTGGAATAATATATGAGAATAGGAAAGCGTTTTTTCGATAAATTATAGATTTTATACAAATTTTAATTTTCCTATTCATTTAGTAGTCTTTCTATTATTTTAAAAGATCTTTAATTGATTTCTTTTTAAACTAAACTAAACTAAACTCCATGGCACGACAGCCCATGTGGGCCAAGACCTACAGTGCCCATAACTGTTTTCATGACCGAGGGCCCTGGGGTGCGAAGCATATGTCCCAGTTAGGTGGTCAGCCTTACGTAAGACCCCCAGTGTTTAGTTCCCAAGCATGCTTGGTACTCAGTTAATCGACCCACTGAAGGGATGAAAGGCTGAGTCAACATTGCACAGCCCGAGGATCGAACCTAGGGGAGCGTGAAACGCTGACACTAAGCCACCGGGCTTCTGATTTCTTTTTGTTTGTATTTATTTGTATAAAAACGAAATTATAAAGGGAGCTAGTAAAGTATATTAGAAAAAAAGGGTAAAAAGTTTCATGTTGGTAATATTTTTATTTTTACACTTTCCGCAAAACAAATCAGCATAAACACAGACATTACAGTTACAAACATAGAGGAAGGGTATTTGCTGCCCATGTCTTGACCCTCACTGAAGAGTTAAATTGCAGAGCAGTATCTCATTGGATATTGTGGATATGAGTTGCTAAAAAATAAATAATTGAATACATCGCGTAATATAATAGATCCATTTAGAGTCGAAAATCTATGTATTGCGGATCTTTTTAATTTAAAAATTTAATTTAATTTTATAAAATGGAAATATTATTTGTGTTGGTTAAAGTTGGCGTTATTTTTGAAAATGAAGCTGAATCAATTGAAAAAAATTTTCTTAAGTTTATCAAATTCTTTAGACATGGTTTCACTGGAAGAATAAGAATGAAAATAAGTCGAAATCTTACCTTAAATAAAATATTAACGTAAAAGATCCAAATTATTACAAAAATCGAGCATTATAAATTATACTCTCAATTTACTTTTCAATAAATTTTGATTCTCAAAAAATAAAAAAATAAAAATATTCCATTTAAATATATCATACCAAATTTCCTAATACCACATTTAACATGTTATTATTTCTAAGAGGTTTATATTTAATGTTATTTACAATGTCTTTAAAATATTATAAATAATTTACATATGATTTCACATTTTAAAAAATATTCGTCCTCCCATTTCCCAACTATATTACCTTATTATTTTATATACATGTTTCCCCTGCAATATACTTTATTAGTGCACAAATAATTTAAATATATATTGATATTTAAATCTACAGTTGAAATAACACTTTATCATGATGAAACGCAATAACTTCGCACTTAACTTAGTATGGGCAAAATTTAGTACTTGATACAACATAAGAGAATATGTAATATATAAGACTGGTTGTCACTTAACCATCAATTTACGTATACTGGCTTATTAGACTTCTAATACATAGTAAATTTCAAACCGACATACACGTCCAAGCCAAAAATGGATTTCGAAAACAAGAACTGCAAATCCTAAACTCAGAATGCTAACAAGTCAGCTGCCATCTTGGCATTTTATAATGCAAGATACATGCTATTACATACAAGAAATAAATAAGACGAAATGCAATATATATATATATATATATATATATATATATATATATATATATATATATATATATATATATATATATATATATATATATATATATATATATATATATATTAAACTATTCTTTTTTGCAATATAGGTATAATAAGAAATACAAGTGGTGCAAAAAAATGACAATAAATCACAAAAATATGTAGGATATCTGAAAAAATACATTTTAAATTTATGATGTAAGAAACAAATTGTATAAATCATATCTTTATTAAATAAGTAAAAAATTTCATCCAAAGCGATCTGAAGAAAACAAATAATGTAAGATATATTTTGAAAGAATGACACAATACGTGTTATATATTGTAAGAAAACAAGTCAAAAATTTAAGATAAACTATCGATGACGATAACGTTTCATGGATAATATGTAGCATTGCAAAATGTAATGTAAAATATTAGACACAAGATAAGTGCATAGTAAATACTCGTAAAAATAATTTACGATAAAAAGCGAACTAAAAGATAAATATTCTGAGAGATAAAAAATGATACATTTTTACATTAAATATTACACAATACATCCTTTAACAACTAATATAAATACTACATTCATATAACGAAATATGTCGATAACTACATAGATAAATTTCTTAATAAATTGTACTATTAAAAAAAATAAAATGTGAAGCAAATTATGTTTGGATTTTCGGATGAAATAATTAGAGAAATAAATAAATTTTAAACTTGATAAAAATAATAATTTGCATTATTCATATTAAAGTGTTTCAAATTGTTCAAGTCGATAAAGCTTCAATAAATATATAGTAATATGAAATGAAATTCACATAGTTAAATACATAATCTGTTTACATATTAAAGACTCATGGGAATGAAGTAGCCGACGACCTTGCAAAGGCTGCCGCCAGTAATCCTTTGAACCCGGAAGATCGCATGGCACTAACACCATCAGAGATCTCTTCCATTACTAAGCAACTTACTTCTAAAACCTGGGCTGACCCTACTGCTCATCCTCGGTACTTCCAAAGACATCCCGGAACCGCCACAACATTTAAGGGCTCCAAAGTACATCAGACGACACTGTCTCGACTTCCTACTGGCCACTTGAAGTGTATGATCTTTGAGGACGGTGAAAGAAAATACCCAACATGCCCCAAGTGCGACAATGCTCCATTTTGCCCGCAACACATCTTGAAGTGCTTGGGGTTTTCTCGTGAGGAGGCTGTGAAAAGTCCACATCTGCTTTTGGACTTTTTGGCTGTCTTTGGTCTCATGGATCTGGTCTAGTTCCACTAGACCAGATGGGGATTAGTCCCACCACCACATATTAAAGAGTAAAATCATACATATTAAAGTGTTTCATGCAATTCAAATTGACAAAGCAACAATAAATATGTAATAATATGAAATGAAATACACATAGTTAAATACATAATCTATAGACTGAACTTATTTTAACATCAAGGTCCTTGTAAAATCTCAACAATAGATGCAGGAGGAGGTAAGAAAGAAAAGGAAATAAATCTCCTGATGCTTCTCAGATTATTACAATCAATTTTAACACTACAGAAGAACGCCAATTATCCGAATAACTTTCAGAATTTTAGGAAATAAATGACACTGAGGAAAATGAGAAAAAAGAAAATGGTCAAGAAAAGCAAATGTAAGAGAAGGAAGAAAATAAGAATGAGAGGGTAACGTGTCACTTGAAGAATTCAAAAACATTCCTTTGAAATTTCCTGGATGTTCAGTAGTTAGTGCTGAATGTATAGGAAAATGGATTATGCTTGAGGCTTTAAATTTCAAATTGCAAACGATGGTAAGCATATTGAAAGTGTTGATTAAGAAGATGACTTTGATGTCCAAATTTCAAATTGCAAACAATGGTAAGCATATTGAAAGTGTTGATTAAGAAGATGACTTTGATGTCCAAATTGAAACAAACACGGAATCATCAGCTAGGGAAGCATTTGCTGGCTTTGAAACTGCTGTGAAGAGGATGGAGCATCAGCTGAGGGGGGGGGAGGACCACATACAACTTCGCACTATCAGACGGACGTGAACTTTGCTACCCGAAAATGTATGAAGTCAGTGAAATAGCTTATTCTGACCGGGAAGTTCAGCAAGCAATGACTTTCATCATCATCATTCATGGCGCGCCAGCCCAGGATGGGCCATGGCCTTCTGAACAAGTTTCTTCCAGCCACCTCTACTGGCAGCCAAACTCCTCCAATTTTTTGTTCCAAGGACCCTACAGTCTTCTTCGACTGCATCCACCCATCTCAGCTTTGGTCTTCCTTTTCTTCTTACGCTGATGCGTTTTGCAAAAAAAAAATTCCCTTAAGTGTTTTATTGTCCTTCCTTCTAATAACATGTCCAACCCAATTGAGACGGCTTACTTTAATGTGATGTACAACGTCTTTCTATTTCTGTATTGTATCTTCTGTGCCAGACACCGTTTTCCTTCGTACCTCCAAAGATACTTCTTAAAATCCTGCGAATGACTTTCATTTACAGTATTATACGTGCATACTATATTAATGTACAGCACTTGTAAGTACCTTAAAATGTAAAAACGTTGCATTTTCATTTAATTGGTTAAAAATTCTTTTTTTTAAGATTATGTAGTTTTTCCTTCCGTTTTCAACGTAAAATAGTTAATTGAATAAGGTCCTTTTTTGAAAAAAATCCAATGATCCAAATTTTCGATTATTCGAATGGGATCCAGTTCCAAATGATTCGGATAATCGGAGTTCTACTGTATTGTATAATCAAGAAAAATAATATTAAGCGATTTCCTGTTATTCATGTAGAGGACTTAATTTTTGAAGAAAAATCTATCAGGTTTCATATTTATACAATTCAATTTAAATTACTTTGCATTATAAATTTCAGCAATTTATTTTAAATAATACTAATTTAGAGCTCTTAAACTTTTAAAGTGTAATTAAAATTATATTTTTAATAACGATCTCATTCATAAAAATCTTAACGATGGTAATTAAAAAAAATCAAGAGATGGTTTTAAGCTCTTATACGATACCTGCCTAGAGACTGGTTAAAAAATCACCTGAATGGCTGACTTTTAAACGACAAGATTATTTTTAACGTGACTGTGTGCATTTTACAAAGAAAAAATGGATTTAAAATATTCAATATATTTATGACATTTATTTAGTGATATAATTTATCAAACTTGGGGTTATATCAGGGCTAGGGGAAACATAAGGGCTGGCTCATCGCTTTGATGTATCGCATTGTCACCGGAGAGGGGAAGAGCGTGACGTCACTGGGCATCCACTGGCTGGCATTCTCTATGCTAGCTTGTGTCTGATCGCAGCTTTCTCATTCATTTTGGCTTGTTTAATGTTAATGTTTTCATTTTAAGCAAGAGTATTTTTTAAAGAGGAAAACATGACATCGTGTGCTGTTTCTGCGTGTTCAAATATGTATCGAAATACAAAAGGAAAACACATAATATTTAATCGATTTCCAAAAGAAAATCAATTGCTTTCAAGGGAATGGGTGCAAAGATGTCGAAGAAGTGACAAAATCAACATCAAGAATGCTAGAGTGTGCTGTGAGCATTTTGATTTGAATGAATATATGGACGACATGCAAAATCGACTACTTGGTTTGCCAGAGAGAAAAATATTAAAACCGACGGCTCTGCCTAATCTTAAGTTACATGCTTTAAACATAATTCAAAATACTCCAAGAGAACAGAGACAAGCAAAAAGAAGAAGATTAGTAGAAGCTATTGAAAGAATTGAGTGCGTGAGTCCACATATATGTATAAATTATGTGATGCAGAAAATCAATGTGATGTTGATATTAAGTGCCTTAAATGCAATGAATATTTAAAAAATATAGAAGAAATGAAAAAAAGAATATTATGCGCAGAAAATACAGTGAAATTCCTTAAAAATGAGCAAAAAAGAAATCAAACTTCTACAACAAGAATAATTAAACGATTGAAATCAAATAAAAAATTGCTTTTAAATGAAAAACAAAAATTAAAAACGAAAATAAAATTACTTCAAAAGGAGAACGTTTAACTTGGGAAGATGGGGATAAATAATTTATTCCCTTAAGCGTGAAGATGAAGAAAATAAATTAAGAACTAAATGGTCATCTGACACTATTTCAAAATGTATTTTGATTCGGTCATTATCTTCAAAATCTTACGATTTTTGGCGAAATACAATGGGATTAAATATGCCAAGTGCAAGTACTTTGAAAAGATGGTGTTCCAAATTTAGTTGCATGCCTGGAATTCTTAAAGATGTAATGTTATTGATGAAAAAAATTGCGAGACTTTGAGCGATAATGGAAAAGATTTGTTCTTTGAGCTTTGACGAAATGCACATAGATTCGAAATTGTGTTACGACTCTTCATTGGATGAAATAGGCCCAATTTGTAAAGTTCAAGTTATTTTATTGAGAGGATTAATTTTCCCGTGGAAACAGCCAATATTTTTTGATTTCGACTGCAAAATGAATAAAAAACTTTTATTTTCTGTAATAGAATAAGTCGAATTCACTGGTGTTCAAGTTCGAGCAATAATTTCGGATCTTGGCGGGTGTCATACCTTATGGAAAGAACTCGAAATAACTATACACAAATCGTTTTTTCTTCCCCCTTCAAAAGATTCAAGGAAAATATGGGTTTTCGCTGATATGCCTCATTATATCAAGTTATTGAGGAACCATTTTTTAGATAGTGGTTTAGTTTTGCGTGACGGTACAATTATAAATTCTAGAATATTATATGAGGTATTGAATAAAGATGTCGGGGAAATAAAAATTATTGTTTCAATTCATTCTCTTTATGGATTATATGAAGACTTAAAATCTATAAATGTATCTTATATTTTAACAAGTAGACTTACTCAAGATGCGCTCGAAAGCCTCTTCAGCCAAATTAGAGGTCTCGGGAGATTCAATGACCATCCTTCTCCTTCTGAAGTATTTATTCGCTTAAAAAATATTGGTCACAAATAAATTACCTAATTTGTCACCGAAAGTAAACTCTTTAAAAAATGGACCAGACGTTTATTTAACAAGTGAAATCTTAGACTCTGCATTTAATGTAAAAGAACGTCAAGAAATTATCAATTATTTTGATTCTCAAGATGATGAATTAAATCGTGAATTCTTAATTAATCCCTTACCTTTATTTTGGGAAAATGAACTTGCCTCTTCCAATCGAAATTGTGATATATCTCCATTTGAAAAAGAAGCTATGGTTTATGTGGCAGGTTATATTGCTTATAAAATTAAAGATAATTCACTTGGAACTATATCAAGAAATTCAGTCGATATGCCCAATCATTCCGAGTGGATTAATTTAATTTCTGCTGTAGGACTTACTGTTCCAACAAAAGCATGGGTGGAAACTATAAAACAAATGGACATAATGTTTCGCAAATTTCATGGCGACACATTTTCTAAAGGGAAAAATGTCATTGCAACATTAATAAATGAAACAGAGTCTTCTTTTCCTACTGTAAATCGAAAGGCAATTAAACTTTTTTGTCGCTTGAGAACATTTATACGAATTAGGTATTTGAATAGAAATCCAGCGATAATATCTCATAATAAAGTTCAACAGAAAAACAGGAAATTGGTCAATAGTCAAAAAAGATAAGCTGAAGCTAATAAGTAAATATATTTTTATATTAGTTATACAATTTTAAATTAATTTCAATATTAATAATAATTTTTTTCGGTTTGCTAAATAATAATTGCAAATTTACTAAATATTTGAGAGGCATTTGTAGTTTTTTTCACTCTGATTAAAAACAAAATGAACTTAAAAATAAAAAGTAAATATTTTGCTTAGAAACTCCAGGCAGCTTATTCTCTTTGGATGCCTGACCACGTCATCAACGGCTATTTCCGGTGACAGTTTTGGGGAGCATTTGAGCTAGCCCTTCTCTTTCCCTAGCCCTGGGGTTATATAGTATGTATAAATTGGAAGGAATATGTGCAGTACAACTTGCTCTGCCTAATATGAAATAAATTTGTTAAAATTTTTCTTGTTTATTCAAAAATTAAATATGTTTATAGACAAACATAATTGCCAACTTTTTGTAATCTAATGAAGATATATAAAAATAGTCAATTATTTTATGAATTGTCTCTGAAAATTTAATTAAATTTGGTTTGTTTTGCTACACCGACAGATTGATAAAATTTCTAAAATGGATCGAGAAATCAAAAACAAATGAAACATAAATAAAAATAAGACATATTATACAAAGAGTGATCAAATGAAAATATACGAAACGACGTAAAAACGTAATAGTTAAATATTTGCATATTGCGCCATAGGAGAACGTAGCGAGACATCTCAGGATGTGATTGAAGTCTCTGACTGGAATCGGAGCACACGCGCGCTTGCGTGCAAAGGAGAGAGCAGAGGTTCTTATCAAAAGCGGCGTCCAAATGATGCGGCAGTCCGTATGACGACAGGATGTCGTTCGCTTTGCAAAATTCGACAGTTGAGGAGCAATGAGGTGTTATCCTATTTCAGACAGCGTTAGGTGAGAAACCCATGGAAGCATGAGTAGTCACCTCCCCCTAAAATGTTCAAAACCGAACCGGCAGCAGGAAAGGTGTTGCTCACGATCTTTTTCGACGTTTAAGGTCCGATATTTGTAGAATTCCACGAGCACAGAAAAACCATAAACTCCGATGTGTACTGTGAGACACTACGACGCCTACGCAGATCAATCAAGAACAAAAGACTGGGGCTACTCAGGATGACACTGGTTCTGCTCCATGATAACGTGCGTCCACACGTCTCCAGAGTCACATACATGGAACTGGCCAAGTTCAAGTGGGAGACGATGGACAATCCTGACATGTCGCCCTGCGATTTCCATGCGTTTGGTCCACTGAAGAAACACCTGAAAAGGAAGCGTTTAAATTCGGACGACGTATTCAAGGACACTGTGAAGGACTGGATCTCGTCACGGCCACAGGAATTCTGGGAACAAGGAATCCTGCGGCTTGTTCATCAGTGGGATCGTTGTGCTCAAACCTATGGTGTATATTTTGAACAAACTCTACATTTGTACCCACTGTGTCGTTTCTTACCTTTTCATTTGATCATCCCGTATAGTTTTGAAATAACCAAACAACATTTTACCCAATTTTTTTTTTTATCATTTCAAATTGCTGAATACACTTACAAAATATTGGTAAGCCTCGTAGAATTGTCCAACAAATTTGGAAGCTATGAAATTTATTTTTTGGTAAACATATATAGTTCTTGAAACAATAGAATTATTATTAAGTGAAAGTCTTAATTATAAGCATTATATATTTTACTATTGGAACAAAAGGTGACAACATCCATCAAAATTGTTATTCAGGGAAGTGAAAACATTTTAGTTCAACTAGTTACCATGGTGCGAGAGTAATAGAAATGAATATAGTTTACCGTTAATGCGAAATGAATGACTGAAGATATAGTTAGTGCATATATATATATATATATATATATATATATATATATATATATATATATATATATATATATATATATATATATATATATATATATATATATATATATATATATATATATATATATATATATATATATATATATATATATATATATATATATATATATATTGTTGCGACTTTTTCAATATAACTCTTCATATTAATAAAGAAAATTTCTTAAATATTAAATACGCCATTTAGAAAGCTATTGTTTGCTCATTATAATGAATTTTTTAAATTAAATCCTTTATAAAATGTAATAATTCTGAAACAGCTTTTGCTATAGTTTAATAAATGCATATATCAATTTCTAAGAAACATTTAACGACTTCCCTTGAACTAATATATTAATATTTAAAAAATTGCGCTTATAATTAACTTATCATTTTAAGAAAAAAATCGTTAGTTACAAATATTACAATTTAAATTACAATTTATTAATATTTTTGTTCAGGAAATTTATTAAGCTCGGATTCTCAAGGATGATGACATTACTTTTAAGATGTTATTAAACACTTTAAAAATATTTTGAAAGAGATGAAAGGTATTTTAAAAGAATTATTTTAATTTATAGCATTACTGATAATTATTATAATTGTCTTTAAAAATGGGATGGAAAAGTTGAAATGTATAAAAATTTAAAAGATATAACAGAAGCATTCTGACCCAAAGATATTCGGGGAAAAGAATTAAAAAGTATTTACAATAATAATAAAAAAAAATATCTCTTCCAGAAGGATCCAAAAAATATTGTATTTATTCATTCAAATAATTCATGTCTGGTTTTGTATCTTTATATTTTTATCATTTTTTGCCAAATTAATATCTTACAATACTTATAACACAAAATTAAAATCCATTCTTAATGTTTCGATGGAAATAGTTTATTATATTTAAAATCAGCTTTACTATTCATTTTAGAAAAGTTTCACAAAATATTAAAACATAGAAAAACCAGAAAAGTTTAGATATATCTGGTAAGCATGAAGGCCAGAGTTTGATGTGAAAAAACTAAAAACTATAAAGAAAAAGTGACGTGCAACTATTAAGACAAATCTAACATTTATTAGTTAAACGATATTGATACAGAAGACAATTAAATCAAGATGCGTTTCAAAAACAAAATTTCAGCCTAAAAACATTTTCAGTTCACATAATAAATAAATAAAGAAAACAAAAATTAAGAAAAGCAACCATTTTCTTTGTAGCCACGTGCTTTGAACAAATTCACGTCGAGATTTCACAACAAGCCGTAAAATCTATTTCGAAACTTAATACCATTTAAAGACTTATTTCAAACTTAATATTTTAATATTGATTTCAATCGATCAACGTCACTATCATTTTTTTAGAATAAAAGTTACAATTCATGAAAAAAAAAGTTTGGTCGTTGGAGTTACTAATTTGTCATTGATATTCATTAATTATTCACAAACTATTAGGCATATTTTTTTCATCTTTAAGATTTACTTAAGCATTTTAATAATAAATTTTAATGATTATTTTAGTATTTCACTTTAAAAAATTTAGCCCATCCTGTTAACTTCACCACTTTTGCATATCACAAATATCTATCTACTTATAATAATATATAAATTATTGTAATAATATATATTCTATTTAATAATATATAAAGTTTCGGTTGTAGTCCTTATTTATGTTTATAATAATTTTACATTTAATTATTCAATACTATTAATTATCATCAATAATTTTCGTAAACCTTAAGAACGTCGAATCAGGAAAGAACTAAAATTGGTACCTATACATTTGCCATTGTTATGAAATAATTATTTGTATTAATTTTAGGACAATTTAGTAATGAATTCTATTATAATTTTAAAATAGTTTACTACGTAACATATGGCCACAGATAATTCAATTTGTAACCAATAATTTTCATTATAATTTTATTCTCTAGTTTTTTATATACAGTGAGACCTCGCTTAACGCTGTTTCGGTTTAGTGCTCTTTTATTTCAACTTGGGGATTACCCGAAATTGTACTCAGTGCTAGGTTTCCAAATAACATATCCAAAACAGTGTAGATGTGTTCCTTGTTTGGTGCGGTGCTGTACGGACGCATTTTTATCATTTGAAACATTTGTTGACATTATTTTAAGTACAAATTTATAAAATACTATAACGATTAATGTAGTGACAAATATTATGATCTTTTTTTATCATGGGTGACAGTAAAAAACCATTAAAGAAAGCAACCAGAAAAGCATTTCTCTGAAATCTAAAATGCAAATGATTAGCGAACGTCAATCTCAAAATATTGCTGCATTGAATTTGGTAACTTCAACAATAATGACAATTCTTAAAAATAAAGAAAAAATACTGTCATCAGCAACTGCAACTACGTCAAGCTCTGCAACTAGAATTACCCGTTCTAAAAATAATATCATAGAGGAAATGGAAGAACGACAATCTACATGGATTGACGACGAAATTCAATGCAATATGTCATTAAGCCAATCTATCATAATGGAAAAAGCTAGAAGAATTTTTAATTACATTCAGGCTGTGACAATTGACACAAGTGAAACTTTCGTTGGTTGGTTGGTTGGGTTTTATGGCGCAAGGTCCAAAATTGGACATGTTGCGCCAAGACGTTTTTGTTGCTTTAAATATTTATTTAATTATTTTATTATTTATTTATTTTTTTTAAAACCCAATCAACATTTAAAATTTTTAAAATACAAAAATTTGTGTATATAATATTTTAAAATAAATTTTATAAAATGAAATGTATGTACAATTTTAAAATTTAATAGTTAAATCAAATAAAATGTATGAAACCTATTGCTCTTAAAAAAGCGAATAGGTTTCTATGGGGTGGATCCCCTATTAAATCAAATAATGTTATAAAATCAGTATTAAAATAGTGTAAACGTTGTTGGTTAAAAACATGACATGAAATTAAAATATGATATATAGTAAATGGTTCATCACACGCTTCACACCATGGATTTAGTTCATTTAGGAACAAATGTCTGTGTGTGAAACGTGTGTGTCCGATACGAAGGCGAGTTAATCTAACATCTGCACTTCGTAACGGTAAAACTGATAATGAGGTGAGGGATGAGAAGATGGTATGTAGTTTGTTTCCGACCTGCAAGTTCCATGATTCTTCCCAAAGGGAACAAATAAAGCTTTTTATACTCTTTCTCACATCTGAGAGCGGAACCGATGGTAAAACTGGATCTTCAGCAGCCTTTGCAGCTGCATCCGCTCTCTCGTTTCCATCAAGACCTACGTGACTTGGTATCCAACAAAATACAATTTCTTTTCCCTTGCCAGCAAGAGAATCCAATGCTTTGAAAATTCTCGACACAACAGGATGACAGTTAACGCTATTGTTTTTCAAGGCTTCAATCATACTCATGCTGTCAGTGTAAATACAAAAGTCATGACAATCATCTGTATTCACATGCTGAAGCGCGTAGCAGATGGCATTTGCTTCAGCAGTAAAGACGGAGCAGGATGAATGTAGGCTGTGACTAAAAGCTGTATTATTGATAAAAACTCCACAGCCCACATGTCCTGCTGTTTTAGAACCGTCTGTGAATACAGGTTTGTATGATTGATACTGACAGCGATGAGAAGAATATAGCTGCTGAAAAACAATAGGTGTTGTGTCAGATTTTCTATAGTAAGCAAAGGCATTGATAAAAGTATATGTTGGATTATACCAAGGCGGATGAGCATATTGATCGACAGACTCAATCCGAATATCACATAGGTCTGTGAGCCACAGATGTGATTTGGCTCGTGTGAGAAACGGAGGGATGCTCATTGGACGAGCATCATATAGTCTCATGAGAGAAGTATTTGGAACCATGGAACGTATCGGATGATTAGGGGTCGACATGACCTTAGCATAATAATTGAGAGACTGCTGCATTCGTCTCAGGTCTAACGGTAATTGATGACATATCACGTATAGACTCTGGACGGGTGATGTGCGGAATGCCCCAGAGCATATCCTCAAAGCAGAGTGATGAACTGTGTCCAACCTTCGTAACACGGAAGATCTAGCTGATCCATAAACAACACTTCCGTAGTCAATGCGGGACAAGATCAATGACTGATATACTCGAAGAAGTGATGAGCGATCTGCACCCCAAGATGTATTTGACAACACCTTGAGGATATTAAGCGATCGCTCACACTTCTTCCGCAAATATAGAACATGCGGAAGAAAAGTTAATTTTCGGTCAAAGATAATGCCCAAGAATTTTATTTCATTGACTACTTGTATTGGAGTGTTGTTGATGTAAATTATTGGATCATTATGCAGGCTAGTCTTTCTGCAGAAGTGGACACATTTACTCTTGCTTGGTGATAAGGTATGGCCATTCTCAGCACACCATGCAGCAAGTTTGTTAACTGCTGTTTGCAGTTGTCTCTCAATTAATCTTATGTTAGACCCCTCACATGATATTTGCAGGTCGTCGACAAACAAAGTGCCATGTACTGATGATGGAAGTTGATGAAGTATGTTACTGATGAAGAGACTAAAAAGTGTGACGCTTAAAATTGAGCCCTGAGGAACACCTTCAGATTGTGTAAAAGTATTGGATGTATAGCTTCCAATACGTACTTTAAAACCACGGGAGCATAAAAAATTTTGTAGGAATATCGGCAGATTACCCCGAAAGCCAAAATCATATAATGTACGGAGAATTCCATATCGCCATGTACGGTCGTATGCCTTCTCGATGTCAAAGAAAATGGAGACCAGATGGTTCCTCCGCACAAAAGCATTGCGGATTTGGGTCTCCAAATATGTAATATTATCAAGAGTGGATCTCCCTTTACGGAAGCCACTCTGATTAATATGTATACATTTATTTTTTTCTAAGACATATACGAGACGGGCGTTGACCATACGTTCGAGAGTCTTACATAAGCAACTCGTCAGAGCAATTGGTCGATAATTTGAAGGATCTGAAGGATCCTTACCAGCCTTGAGGACAGGAATCACTATTGCTTCTTGCCATATAGATGGAAATTCATTTTCCGTCCAGATCCTATTGAACAGGTAAAGTAAGTTCAACAGGGAGTCTGGACTCAAATGTTGAAGCATGACATAACTGATTCCATCAGGTCCTGGACTGGTGTTATTGGCCTGCTGTAATGCTTTCTTCAGTTCAAACATTCCGAATTCACAGTTGTACGGTAAAGTTTGTCGATGGTTGAAGCGAATTGGTACTCGCTCAGCTCGACTCTTAGTCCTCAAAAACGAAGGACTGTAAGAGTTCGAGCTTGAGACGTTAGCAAATGCTTCACCAAGGACGTTAGCTATATCCGTAGGAGAAGAGTATATAGCAGCTCCGGATTTTAAAATAGGAATAGAAAATTCTCTATAAATTCCATTGGCTGCTTTCACCCTTCTCCACAACTGCTTACTGGAAGTTGAAGATGTTATAGAAGATACATAGCAGGACCAGGATTCCTTCTGACTTTGACGACGGGCTCTGCGAGCTAATGCTTTTGCTCTCTTAAAGGCGATAAGATTCTCCGTTGTGGGGTACCTCCTAAATATCCCCCAAAACTTCCTCTGTTTTTTATATGTTTCTTGGCATTGTTTGTTCCACCAAGGTTTGCAACGCCTGTGTGATATAGAGGAACTCTTAGGTATTGATGCATCAGCTGCTTTCTTAATTGTGTCAGTGACTTTACTAACGGCAATATCAATATCTTCGATCGAGACCATTTTATCATCAACAACTGCCAATTGTGTAAATAACGTCCAATCTGCCCGACTGTACACGTAAGTAGGTAAGCGTTGTCTTACACTACTACCTCCAGTCTGGGAGATGACGAGAGGAAAATGATCGCTATTATGCAGATCATTTCCTACATTTAAATTTAACAATGGCAGTAGTGAGGGAGAACTAATGGCCAGATCGAGAGAATGAAATGTTCTTGTGGGTATGTGAAAGTAGGTCTTTTCGTCGGTATTAAGCAGACAGAGACTGTTATCTGAAATAAACCGCTCTATCTGCCGACCGCGAGAGTTGGTATCATCACTTCCCCACAAAGAATTATGGCCGTTAAAGTCACCTAACAGCAGAAAAGGCGTTGGCAGCTGATCTATTAATGCATCGAGTTCCTCTTGGCGGATGACATCATGTGGTGGCAAATACAAACTACAGACTGTCAACAAGCATGATGTGTGAATTTGCACAGCTACAGCCTGTAGTGTAGTATTTAAATGTTGGGCAGTGCTGGGATAGTTGTTGGATGTTAATATGCAAACACCTCCAGACACTGCACCATCGTCACCACAGTCTTTTCTAAAGCTTTTAAACCCACGCATGGAGAAGTTATTGCTTGACTTCAGGAATGTTTCCTGAAGTGCAACACATGCGGGGTTGTAGGCTGAAATTATAGACTTGATGTCATCATGATGAGAACGCAAACCATGGCAGTTCCAAGAAACAAAGGAAGTTATTGTTGAATTTTAAAAGCTCCTTTCCCGGAGCTGGAAGGCATGTCATCTGACATCTCCTCAAGTGACAGATCTTCGTCAGAGGGATGCAGAGACACAGCATCAGCTTCCAGGGATAAGGCTTTACGGGTGGATAGGGAGGGCCTAGAATTGCCCTCCTTTGCAGATCTTAGTTTTAAGGCCTTTATACCTTTTGATCTGGAAATAGGAGCTTTTTTGCGGGTAGTCGATGTGGAGGTCGATTTTGGCCTTTGTGCGGTAGTAGGGGGTAATTTAACTATCGGAAGTGAGAGAGCATCCGTTTGTGTGCTAGTCGTTCTGGTGATCTTGGCAGCAACAGTAGCATAGCTGACTCCTACTTGAGGTGTGCGAGCTGTAACAGCCCGTCTCGCCT
This sequence comes from Latrodectus hesperus, assembly GCA_037975125.1. NCBI lineage: Eukaryota > Metazoa > Arthropoda > Arachnida > Araneae > Theridiidae > Latrodectus > Latrodectus hesperus. The sequence continues at coordinate 81,061 of JAJQOW010000566.1, forward strand.
CAGGATAGGAACAATTACTCTTAACTTTGGTGGTGGTGATCTCTTTTTCCAGTATCCAGATAGGACAACTTCTAGCGTAGGAGGGGTGGTCACCCTTACAGTTGACACACCTCTCCTTTGCAGTGCAAGACGAACTGTCGTGGCCAACTGCTGCGCAGCGAGCGCAAGTCAGTTTGCCCCTGCAAGTCGCTTTGGAGTGACCAAATCTCTGGCACTGGAAACAACGCAAAGGATTTGGTATAAACGGCCTAACGGATAGATGCATATACGCAGCTTTAATATGCTGCGGTAGGTCTGGCGTCGCAAATGTCAGTACGAGATGTTTAGTATTAATAGTCTGCCCATCCCGTCTGACAGTGATGCGTTTTACTGCACAGACCTTTTGATCTTTTAGATTATCTAAGATCTCGTCCGCAGGCGAATTTAACAAATCCTTGGCGGATACCACACCACGTGAAAAGTTAAGATTAATATGAGGTTGGACGGACACCTCAAGGTTAGCTAACGTTTTCATGTTGCTAATCAGAGTCGCTTGTGCTTCCGAAGCAACTTCTACCATTAGATCTCCAGAACGAAGTTTCCGGATGCTCTTTACTTCTCCGATATTTCCAGAAATAGCTTTTTGAATTAAGAAAGGGGATACAGTATCAAATGTACCCTCCTTTAATTTCACAATATAAAATTTAGCTTTTAGTAATGTCAATGTGTGCTCCCGTGGGAGAGAAGAGAAAAGAAATGTTTCCATATTAGAGATGGAATATTCGGGACCTGACGGCACCACCCACCACCGAGTCCAACAAGGGGATGCAGACCAGCTGCACCAGTGCTAGCCAGGTCCTATACGCTCACAGTACATCCCTGAAGTGGCCTCCACCCTTAACGAGTCACCCAGTAGATGTACCGATCGCTTGATCCATAAAGCCGATTGATGTGCTGAGGACCACAACACACCTCCCGTTTACCTGAAGCAGAGGCCAAAGCAATGTGTTGGTCTCTGGAGGCCTCAATTACCAGGATCCTCCTTTCCAGGGACACGGGTCTCCACGCACGGCAAACACGTGGGTGATTTAGTCCTCAAGAGTAGCTAATAGCAACAGAGCGGCGAAAGCTACTCAAGGGGAGCCCTCAACCTCTTACGAGGCAACCACACTGAGGGAGAAGAGGAAGAAAAAGCAGAAGAGTAGAGAAGAGAAGAAGAGAAAGAAGAGGACAGATCACTGGGGTACCTCGGGATTGTGACACCCGTGTTTACCTAAAGAAGGTAAACCCCCTGAGGGGGAAACTTTCGTTGCTAGTCGAGGATGGTTTAATAGATTTAAACATCGAAATAACCTTCACAACATAAAGATTACAGGAGAAGCAGCAAGTGGTGATACGGAAGAAGCGGTGAATTCCCTGCGACATTAAAAACAAGAATTGAACAAGGAAACTATCCTCCAGAATTGGTTTTTAATGTTGATGAAACAGGCCTGTTTTGGAAAAGAATGCCAAAACAAACATTACTATCCCGTGAAGAGAAACGAGCATCAGGATTTAAAGCTGCTAAAGATCGCTTAACACTTTTACTAGATGGCAACGCAAGCGGAGATTTCAAATTAAAACCACTACTAGTTTACCACTCCAAAATCCCAAGAGCGATGAAAGCCATATTACCTGCTAAACCAACTTTACCTGCAATTTGGGAGTCTAATAAAAAATCATGGATAACTTTGAAAATTTACCAGGATTGATGGATTGGTTCACTGAACATTTCTGCCCGTCTGCTAAACGTTATTGCGAAATTAAAAAACGTAAAATAAGAGCACTACTATTAATTGAAAATACTCCAAGTCACCCAACAAATTTATCAGACTTAACAACATTCATTCCAGTCGAAGTGATTTTTTTGCCGCCTAACACAACTGCCTTAATCTAACCAATTGTATCCACTTTTAAGCCTTATTACTTGCGCGAACATTTAAGCAGATGTTTGAAAAAACAGGCGGAGAAGAGAAAGCAATCAATAAGAGAATTTAGGAAAAACTACAATATCATGAATGCTGTAGAAAACTTATGTTTTCTAATAATGCCTTTCTTGATACCATGATACCTTTCTTGGAATGAGGTAACAAAAAGATCTTTGAAAGGAGTATGGAAGAACATTTGGCCAGATTTAAGTAAGAGCGAAAACACTGGACACTGTCGATATGGATGAAATAGCGGAATTAATGAAACAAACCGGTTTAGATCCCTGGGTTTAGATGGGGTGAATGTGGAAGACGTCGAAGAACTAGTTCAAGAAACAGCAGTTAGACTTTCTAATGATGCGCTCAAGGAATTAACTGAGCAAGAAGAAAACAAAAATATTGATAGTAGTGCTTTCGAAGAAGAGCAATAAGAACTTTAGATGGCGTTTGTAAAGAGGAGTTTGACCACTATAACTGAAATTATGGACCAATTTGTTGAAAATGATCCCAATTTTGATAAAAGTTCAAAAGAAAGACAGGGTGTTATAAATGCTTGATCCACTTATCAACAACTTCTAACAGAATGCAAAGGGTAAACGCAAATTGTCTTAGATGCTTTCTTGACAAAAAGGCAGAAAATTGGAAACACGGAATAAACTGAATGATCTGACTTAGAATTTTATTTGTTTTTATAAGTATATTCGTTCATATTGTTTTCATTTTTGTAAGAAATAAATTTTTGGTTTTATTTTTATCAAAAAAAAAACATTATTAAATTTAATACCTAATCAATTTTCTACCCATCTTCTCCTAACACAATTATTTACATGTCAAGATAGTCTCGATTAGCGCTGTTTCGCATTACGCCCTACTTTGATGGAATGTATCCCCCGCGTTAAGCGGGGTCTTACTGTATATACTTATGACTGTATTAATTTCATATTTCTTTTAAAAATGTTTCAAATTATTTGGAAATTTTTATAAAAAGGTAATTATCTTAAGACTTTCAATTTAAAAAGATAATAATTTGACGTTGATAGTAAAAAAAATATTGAGCTCTTTCCTATGTGTATATTAGAAATAAACATATTATACTTTCTGAATAATTCAGTTATTCAATGAAAAGGGTCATTTTAAATATACGGCAGAAGATTTATAAGTTGTTGATTCATTTATGTTTTATTTTGTCATTAATACTTTATTATTTATAGTTCGTTCTTAATTTCTCAAATATTGCACTAAAAATTCGATACATTATCATTAATATCTTTTTAACTACCTTATTTCAACACTGATTCAGTGAAAAAAGAAAAATTTTTATATTTTAACTACATCAATATTTGTAGTATTGCTCAGTTCTGTTTAGGTTAACTATGATCATATAGAATCAATTGATGGGAAAGTTTGGTAAATAAGAGCTTTTAGTGACAGATTTTTAAGTTTAATAGAAAAATGATTTTATTTCAAATGATCTATTAAATTTGTACTAGAGAAACAAGCATAAGCATTTTATGATCTTAAATGTTTGCCAAAACTATAAGTAAATAATAATCTGAAATTAAATTTTATTCTTTTTTTGAATTACGATATATATCTGTTGCAATGTTTTTGCAACACTTGTAACGTTCATGCGAGTATCATCATTTAAAACTCTGACTTGTGCAACCTACACATTTACTACTCTGAACTGAAATTTAAGACAACAACGAGAGTTTTAGATACATTTTTCTGTTTCCTTAATATTATCTTGACTATAAAATTGATTTTCCATTTAGTGAAAGAAAGCTTTTACTTGACTATTAGAAATTGTTTAGTTTCTCCTAGTATTATGAAAAAATTTCGAATTTCATAAAAAAACACTTTTATTAATTGATTTGTTTTCACTAATTTTTTATTTATACATTTTCATTAATTTTATTAATTACAAAGAAAGTATACTCATATATGGATGTTCATTAATAAAATTTATATTTTTAACACATTTATATATAAATGGTAGTTAAGTTTATTTGCACAAAGTAAAGTTATTCATACAATATATTGCAAAATATTATTATAGAGGAACATTTTTTGATAAACTTATAAAAATATATGCGTAAAAAAACAATCTCATTCAAAGTTCCTAAACTAGCAGAATACCGTATTTATGCGAATCTAATGCGCATCGTTTTTGGCCAAATGTAGTATTAAAAATTGGGGTGCGCATTAGATTCGAGTGCAAGGTCAGCAGTTCGCCGATGACGTTAATTAAATTTAAATCGTAACAATGGATTACTGTATTTCTCGACTACATTTACCGTTACATTTATCGTTGACACATTATTGCATAGAGGATACAGACTGCAGAGTACGTAGTCCCAAAATGGAGAGAAAACAGAGAAGAATGTCATATAACGCTACTTTCAAAGTAATTCCTTATGATGAAAAAAATGGCAAATGAAAAGCAAGGAGAGAGTTCAACGTAGCTGAGAGCAATGTTCGCTTGTGGCAGCTACAGAAATTGGCACTGTTTGCAACTAAAGCTAGTAGAAAGAAATTAACTGGCCCTCTCAAAGGAAGACACCCCAAAATTGAGGAAAAAGTTTTGGAATTTGTACGTGAAAGGAGGAAGAATGGACAACTTGTGACTAGTGACATCATAAGGAATAAAGCAAAAGAGGAGGCTGAAGTTCTTAGAATACCGAAACAAGAGCTTAAGGCTTGCCGTGGATAGGTGGATCGGCTTATGAAGCGTATGGGCTTATCTTTAAGACGCCGTACAACAATATGTCAAAAGCTTCCAGCAGATTTTGAGGGAAAACTACTAACATTTCAGCGGTATGTCATCATACTTCGGAAGGAAAAGAATTTTTCAATGGGGCAAATTGGCAACGCTGACGAGACGCCAATTTGGTTTGATATGCCTCGTAACTAAATTATTACGGAGAAGGTGAAGTTATCATCAAAACTTCGGGATCTGAAACACAACGCGTAACAGTGATGCTGGCAATAACAGCAGACAGGTGCAAATTTCCCACTTTCTTATTCTTCAAACGGAAAACATGCCCTAAAGCCCCTAAGAATGAAAAGCTGTTCCCAGATGATGTCCTGATTCAAAACCAAGGGAAGGGTTGGATGACGGAATCATTAATGCTTGATTTTGCTCCGAAATGTATGGGAACGCAGTCCCGGTGGGCTCTCCAGTCCACCATCCATGCTTTGTCTGGACGTATATTTCATCGTCATTTCACCGACGATGTAAAAAAGAAGATGCATAGCCTAGGCAGTGATCTTGTTATCATTCCTGGAGGGATGACGTCTGTGTTACAACCCCTGGACGTTAGTATAAATAAACCTTTTAAGGGGTACGTTCAGACGGAGTACGAATAATGGTTTTGTGAGCCAAACCGTGAATTGACGCCGACAGGAAAAATTAAGCATGCTGCACCGTACATTGTTGCACACTAGGTATCTGCTGCTTGGGAAAATATTGAAGCACCAATGATTGTGAAATCTTTCAAGAAATGCTGCATTTCAAATTCATTGAATGGCAGTGAAGATGACGTGCTCTGGAACACCGAGGATGACGATGATGATGGCGAGGAAAGAAGAAATGAATCTGTTTCTGACGAAGAGAGCTGCGAGGATTCCAGTGATGAAAACATTAGTGAATAAAGACGTTTATTATTCATCACTGATTGTAGAAACTCTTAGCTAGATAGAAATGTTACGATTTATTTCATATTTTACGATAGGTACCATATACAATAGTGATAATTAACAATGATTGTTTCACATAACAATAGCCCACTAATAGGTTAATTCTATGACCTGTTTCTTTATGTATAAATCCATTGTTGAATAAAATATGGTTACTCGCACCCTTACATTTGTTCAGGGTCAGAAAGAGTTCCCTGTGTGCCTCAGGTGTAATTTCCACCAAGCTTCTCCGGACCATCTGCTCTCCTGTCTGGGTTTGGAGAAGAGAGATCTTTTTGAAAACCCTGCGCTGGTTCGGGACTTTCTCTGGGCGAACGATCTACTGGACTGGGTCTAGATTGTACTAGATCAAGTGGAATAAGGAACAACAACAACAATAAAATATGGTAACTAGATTTAAATAAAATATCATACCATTGATTGATTGCTTATATACAAATCCATTGTTGTATAAAATAAGATTCAATAAATTCCTCATACCATTTTCTATACTTCCATACTTCCAGACGCATTACATTCGTCAACAAAAGATTTTTTTATTATTTAAGGTTTTAAAATGGAGATGCGCATTAGATTCGATAGCGCATTAGATTCTCATAAATACGGTAATTAAATACTTTAATTGGTTTCTAATGAGCTGACATCTTGTGTATAGAGTAATATGCTGATAAAATAGTGTTTTTTCATAACTCTGAAACTAATCGCTAACATTGTATTTCTTTTGAAAATACAGTCTGATTATGTAGCTTAAGTTCCACATTCCAAAGAACTGGTAATAAAAATGCCCAAAAATTTCGATTGAATATGAGTGACACAATAAAAAATTTGCTTGGTATGAAAACAATTTCAGAAGCAGACAATTTATTTATCATAAAATATTTTAAAAGAAATGATATATTATTGCGTATAAAATTTTCATGTTATATTTGAACCAGCATGGTTCCCTGTGCCTGAGTTGTGCTCTACTTTGCATAAAAGCAGCTTGGTGGAGTCTTTTTGATTTTGAAGCTTTCTTATTCTCTTTTGGATTTTCCTCTCTTTTCCCCCCAATATTTACCCTGCCACCCTCAGAAGTATCACTCCACTTGGAGGACATGACCATGACATATTTAACATGCGATCTTCGGTTATGCCGGGATTTGAACTCACAGCCTTCCGATAATGAGGACGATGCCCTTTATATAATTAACTAGGTCTCTAACTAACTAATTTAATAAAAAAATCTTGTAGGCCATTGGGGCCCCCCACAAGATTTTTTTTGTACAAAACTAAAACTCAGTAGCGTAATGTCACTGCTAATAGAATAAAATAGATTTTTAACTATCCCAGACTAAAAATTAAAGAGCAATGTTTAGTTTAAAATTTTCTGTGGTCAAAATACGAGGGAAAGCAAAATGTGTTCGTCTTTTTTATCCATTAGAAAGAAAAATTGAAAGAAAACAAATGATTGTGAAACCATTAAGAAAAGTAAAACGGGAATAAATTTGTTTCGGGTTGGTAAAGTCAATCACAATAGACTTTACACTCATTTTTCTTATAAACAGAAAGAGCGTAAAGTGCCTTCCAGACAGAATTGAGTATATTTTTAGATAAACTAAATTCCTATTTAGCGTCCTTGATCAAAAGATTTTGCTATTCTTCAAATCAATTACAAGAAAATAGTAATAATAATTCAGCCATTTTCAAAATGTAGAGTCAGCAATAGCTTTATTGGTATCGCATTGTTCACAAGAAAGTCATCCTGCATAAATATTTAACTGCTTATATATTAAACATGATTCAGTACTGCAATGGGATGATAATACTTAAGTGATTCTTTGTTTTTTTTTTCTTATATTATGTGAGTTAAAGAGTCTAAAGTATTTATCTCTTTAAAAATAACACCGGTTGAGTGTGAAAAAATTTATGCAATTTTGAGTTTTATCAAAACTTTAGGAAAGGAAGAGGATTTATATCTTGCCTCATTTCATGGAAAAGAGGATGCTTCATGGCCATGCATGTTAGCATGGCTCCAGAGACGAATATTGAAGTCAAAAGAGCAATTACTTAACTTTATTGATCTTTTCTCTAGATCAGCTTAATTAAGGCTCTTGAGCAAAAATAAGTCAAAAGCCCAGAATAATAAACTAACAAAATCAATGACAGATATTAGACCAAAGTTGCTTCTTATACACTTTATGTCCATAATTTATACATAATGCAAGTTGTCTTTCTTGTAAAAAGTATTACAAGCAGAACCCCGTATAAAGCAATGAAATAATCATAAGAACCGTCTCAAAACAGAAAAAAATATAGCTGCTTATTCTTCATCTCTTATGACGAATATAATGTGTATTGTTCACTTCTTTTTCATAAGCTTCACAATGGGTTTCCAACTATGACTGCCTCAAACAGTTTCCATCGTTCTGATCTCACCGAATGTAAATTCTTGCACCTGTTGACAGAAATGTTTATTAACCATTCAGACACATTATCTACTCATCTCGTACCTCTGTGGTTTGTCTCTCCTTTTACCTCAAGTTATTTCGTGCACATCCCTTATTGACTTTTTCATGAAATAATTTATTTTGAGTTTTATAAAATAAAAGGTGTATACGTTTAAATTATTTTACGTTTTTGTTTTTATACCCATTTTGAATCCCTAACTTATATACAGGTATAAATACTTAAGTCATTCTGATCAGACATTCTTTCACTGGGTTTTAATTTAATTCTCATCCTCAACTAGATAAGATTCATTGGAAAATTCACCGGAAAACATTTTCTGAGCAATCTTTATCAATAGATGAAATAATCATTCTCCAATATAGAAACATGTAACAATCATTCACCAATAAATGTGCATTACTGTGCAAAATGTTCTTCCCAGAGATTATTAATGTTTATATTCAAGAATGATTAAAAATTCTAATTAAAAAATTAACTTATATTTGAGAAATCCAAATAAAATAAAATTTTATCCATCCAGAAAATTAGTTAGAGACTGCATATCAACAGACATTCATTCATAAAATCTGTATATATACTGGAATATATGATTTTCTTTTTAATTAAGCTTCTGATTTTTCCAGAGATACTGATGCTTTAGCCTGCTTTAGATATTCACAGGCATATTCCATTGAGAATAATTAATTGTCTCTAACACGTAGGTTATTAATAACAATGTTTGCAAAAAGCAATTGTTTGCGCGTATCAAAATACACACTTGAATTCATCTTTCTCACATAATTTACAGTGGAATAATGTAATCTTAATCTTATTGTATTTTTTGTATAATATTATTTTGTTCTGCTTATGAGGGATTTGTCCTAGAACTTATAGAATGATTTTTAGACGCTAAAGTCAATAATGATATATGAGATAATTCTTGATAAAATTAAAAGAAATGCTAACTCTCTCTTTACTATTCTTATCTTATGTTTTCTCTTGTTACCTGATACCTCTTTTTCTGCATCGCAAAAGTTTCTTAACAGCATTTTGATTTCGATTAACAAGCATTTATATTTTATACCAAAATAAAAATGTCAATGATTATGTAAAAAAAAGTGTTGAGTTAAGTAGAAACAAAAGTTATAATATTGACAAATAGCTGACCTTGGTAAAATAATATTCTTCTATATATTACAGTTACAAAATTACAAATTATGTAATTCAGTAATATATTTTTAAATCTCATAGTTTAGAAATTTCAATTATTATAATATAAAAGAATTATTTATGCAAACTCTGGCTATATCCACGTGTTGGAGAATAGGGAAAATACGAAAATTGCCCAGCATAAATTTTACGTAAACATGTTGCTAGCAGATGGAAGTACCCATCTTTATTTATTGAATACAAGCAGGAATCAAGTCTCTATTCTTATCTACTCAGAACACCAATTTTCTTCTACTAGGCCACTATAATTTTCTTTAAACTAATAGTGATGATTCTGAGATTTTCTTTTATAGATTGTATCGATAACTATTTAATAAATGTCAAAATTATATAAATAAAATATACAAAAATATACATTGTACAGCGATAAATAAAAATTATTCTAAAACATGCACACAAGACTAATATAAATCAATTGACTATACACTATCTACAATATGCACATAAAGGAAAAATGTTCAAAAAACATCGTATTCGGTAGATATTTGCAAGTTCTCTTATATCCACTTCATTTTAACGATGGTTATATGTATATACGTCATGTTTTGTTTCAAGTAAGGAGAAACACTTATTGGTCCAAGTCTAAATTTGATTCTATTAGGAACACAAGCATTCAGAATTGTGGTTTATCTTACCAAAGTTCTGATGCTCGTATTGTTTGTGTGAATGTGGAATTGTTTGATCTAAAAGATCTATACTGAATACAATATGACATCTTGGTAGCTTTAGAAAGTGGCATTTATTAGTTCTTGAAGACATATACATACCTAGCAGCTCATGCAAACCCTGGGTTATACCTTGAAGTTAACGGAATACTCGCCTGTCACCAAGCACCTCTTAACTTTGAACCACGGTATGATGACAAGATCGCACCAGAGCTAGTACCCTCCTCTTTACATCCACGACCCACCAGTGGAAGGACTTTGGACGTCATAAATTAAAATGAACAGATCCTTAAACCACGGAACTAACTATGTTTGGAGATTTTTTTGCATCCCATAGCTATTTCAAACGGTATTAATGACCCTCGAATTGGTGATATAGCTGAAGATAAACTGTGTTAACTCTCTTCTAAGTTCCCGGACAACTTGTTTTCAACAGAGCTTAATGAGGCAACCGATAGTAATAAAGATGCTCATTTTATCGCTTATGTTCGATTTTGTAATGACATGTGAATAGTAGACCTCTTTTTCTGCAAAAAAAATAATAATACATTATTTGCCTTTTTAAATGATTTTATAAATGAAGCAAATACATAGAATGGAAAATAGCGTCGCAATTTGTATCGATGGTGCTCGTTTAATATTCGAAAGATTACAAAGTATACAATCACTTGTAAGACACAGGACACGTGCATGATCCACAAAGAAGCTCTAGGTTTCAAAGAAATGAGTCCTGGCCTGAATATTAAATTAACTATAACTGTAATCATAGGAGATTATATAAAGATGAGCCACTTGAAATCAAGAATTCGTTTTAGCCTTTTGTAAAGACATGGGTGCAGTATATTCAGAGTTACTATTTTATTGCGAGGCAAGAGGATTAACACGTGGGAAATTTTTGCAACCTGCTTATGAGTTGAGAAATCACAGTTTTCTTTAAGAAGTAAAACGAACCGGAAGCCGGGAATTTTCGCTTTTGGTGATGAAATTGAGTTATTTGGCCAGCATGTTCGGGAAATTAAATAATGCTAATCTTCATTTCTGAAAATCAAATGCACATGTATTAGATACAAGTAATAAAGTTAATGTTTTTTTTTTCAAAGAATTGGAATTGCTTAGCAGAAATATAAAGTGTAAAAAATAACAATTTTTGTGCAAATGAATATGATTGTGTCAAAGCTTACAAGACTGAAGAACGTATGTTGTTGTTGTTGTCGTGTGACAAGTGCTAAAAGAAAAAGAAAGACCAGGTAAAAAAAGACAAGTCATATGGAACTGAAGACATGGAACACTGTCCTGGCCACATCTTCAGCTTCTTCCGTATAAAGGGTGTCATGGCAGCAGTTGGAGTCGATGTTGAAGAGGGTCGAGGCAACAGAGATGCAGTTGAAGAGATGCCTCGGATCCAGCGGGACTCCTGTGCAGTGCCTGTTTTTTGCGTAGGTTTTTAGATCCGTCGAACATGATTTTCATACTCCTCATGTGCCCAGTCCGCATTCTGCTGTGATGGTAGAGGTGATGCCACCTTCAGGATTAAACTCCGGTAGACACCATTTTTTCCGTAGTCCCCCGCAGAGTGAAGAACACATAAACATTGTTTTTAAAACTTTCAAAAATTATTTAGAAATGCTGCCAAAAATTTTTTTAAAATATTTTCTTGGTGATGACAAACTGATAGCAAGTTATGAGGGAGTTAGCGGGCTCTCAATTGCCAAGAATGGAATCTTCTCAAACTTCACAAATGGAGAAACAAAAGACTATTAAGTAATAAATCACTCTTTTTGAGTTTAAAGGAAGAGTAAATGATTAGTTTTCTGGGCGAAAAAAAGAGTATACTTCGCTATCTATTAATATTTTCAACATTCTAACTTTGTGAAACTGAATTTTCTGTGGAGACTCCTTCATTAAAGACGAAATAAAGAACACAATGAATATAGAAAAAGAACTGAAAGTGTCAGGACAGGTGGAAGGAAGACACGAAAAATTTTTAATTGGTTTTTAACATAATAAGTTTAGATTAAATAAGTTTTGATTTAGAGTAAAATATTCTAGCTTTATAAGTTAATTATTAAATATTTGGTAGAAATGTATTTGGTTTTGCAAGTACGTCTGCCTTCCTTTCAGTCACTTAAGCAATTTTTTTTTCAAACATTTTCTCTTGTATATGTTGTCACCCCCCCTTCCTCTCAGAGTTCTCATACCCCTCAGGCTGAGAATTGCTGATCTAAGGAAATTTTAATGATAATAAGTTCTGTCAATAGAGTAATCATCAGAAATAAAGAAACTCAAAAGTGATGATACTTTCTACCAGACAACTGTGGTCTCTAATCAGTAAAATATCAAATTAAACAAATCATGTTAACTAAAAAAATTTTTTTAGATATAATTATAAGTATTTATTTTCATATGACTTATTTTAAGAAATTTAATTTTAATTTTAATAATAATGCATGCACAATTTTAATAATGTTTCTAATCTAAAATGATGTTTTTTTTTATCTTAACAAGATATTTATTTGATATTCATAACTATTATTTTATTCATATATCTTATATTTATATCTATTGTGAATTAATTTTGAAATCTAAGATAATAAAATAAAAAACCAATAAATAGCAAATAAAGAAATTAATTAGAATATAAAAATTGGTTTTATTTTTCATTTAGTGATACAAATATTTAATTCAAAAATTTCTATTATTTATGACATTTGAAATATATTTATCAAATTCTTATGATTTTAATATTACTTTTGTACATATTAAATTCAATATAAATGCATTTCGTATAAAATAAATTCATTTTAAAAGATTTTTTTTAAAGTAACATTTAAAATTAATATTTAGAGATTAATATTTTTACATTAATATGTCAGAAAAAATTCTGTTAAAGTAAATAAATTTACGTATAGTATCGAATCATTGATAAAATTTTAAGGTCGCAGAAGTTTTCATCATAAAGTTAATATATGAAGTAAGAGCGAAATTGCCATAAAATAAAGTCCTTAAATAAATGAACATCCCTTTTTGAAAACAAAATTTTATGATACTTTTACTATTTAGTTATATGATATTTTCTCTAGATTCTTATTGGTTGAGAAATTCATTCTCATAGGTAATCATTCTGTCATTAATTTCTCACCTATATAAGCAATAATTCCTGCAATTCTTAAAAAACCCACACAAACTCGATCTCGATACTTTTCAAGATGACTTTAATAAAGGACTTTGAAGTGTGTAAGTAAATATTATAATAAATATTAGTATCTTAAGCTAGAAATTAATCCGATAAATTTCAAAGTGGTTTCCATACATTTTTAATGAATTTTTCTTCCTATTTGTAAATGTAATTTATGATTAGAGATTCATGATTGATCAATCATCTGTAAGAATGCAAAAATAAAGGATGTTATACAATTTTAAAGCTAAATTAAAAAGAAAATAATATTTTTTTCCAACGGTGGGCACTTGTGTGACGAATTCTTTGCCACAACAAGGCCAGAGACTGCTACTCATATTGTCGTTAACCAGCACGCACCTTGAGAACCAAGTCGAGGAGAGGAGTGCCGTTGCCCACGCCATACCACCACAAACCCGTTTACAGGGTGGGCTACATTCATACATCATCACAGAAGAAATGATAGAGAAACACAAAAAGCCCATCCGGCTTTAAACATCCAAACCCGAACCGGGATTCGAACCCGAGACCCACTGTTCAGGAGTTAGGAGCGCTAACCATTCTGCCATCGGTCGGCGAGAAAATGATATAAAATAACTAAGAAGTGAATCGATGGAATTAATAAGATAATGGAATTAGATATAAATGATAAATGCCAATTAAATTAATTTTTATTTCATTTTTTTCTATAATAATAGCATTAATCAGTTTTAATAACTTAGAATCTCTCCATTTGATTTATAATTACAAGCAATTGTTTCCATAATATACCAAATATAACACAAATTAATGAATACATTTCTGTTACCACTTTTTTTTTCTAATTGGAATAAAACAAAAAAGTATTTTAACCTTGTGTCTTTTTAGCATCAGAATATATATATATATATATATATATATATATATATATATATATATATATATATATATATATATATATATATATATATATATATATATATATATATATATATATATATATATATATATATGTATATATATATATATATATATATATATATATATATATATATATATATATATATATATGTATGTATATATATATATATATGTATATATATATATATATATATATATATATATATGCTTTACTAAAATATTACTCTGATAAAAGCAAATTGAATGAAGCTTGAAACGCTTGGAATTTTTTTTTGGTAATGCTGTTCTTAATTATTGAATATGGGATTGAATTTTGTTAATAATTGAGTAATACTGACTATTTTAATTTTGTATATCAAAATTAAATAAAAATTAACTCATTTTAGACATTTTTCACAGTCAGATAGCTCTATATTTTTGAGTTTCAGGTAGGTATATAATGAAAATATGACAATAGAGAGACTTTGGAAAATGCTGAATAATGTGTGAGTCACTACAATCACATAAATTGTTGTATTTGAAAATTGAATATCCCATTTTCAGTGGTTTCAAAATGATTATGTTTCAACATTAAATGTGTTTATATAAATATGGGTAAATATTTGTTTTTATGAATTCGTAAGGACTGGTATATAAAACAGTTCATTAAATAGATAAATAATGTATTAGATTACTAAGATCTGATTTTTCACCAAACTATTTTTTCTTTATAAATAAAATACTACTAGAACTATTTAGAATGAGCTATAAGATACACATACAAAATGAGATTCATACTTAAAAAACACTTGCTTTAATTTTATTGATTGCACTTCCGTTTCAATTTTCTAAAGCTCAAACCGCGTCTTGTTTTATTATTGTGTCGATGATGTAGAAAATAGCCAATAGTTCGTAAAAAGGTTCATAAATTAGAGGTTCGTAAAAACAAGTAGTCACACAAAATTAATGGAAGTTTATAATATTAAACATTAAAATATTTATTTGACGCGTTAATGTACGCCATAAAACACTGCTTGAATCCATTTTAAAACGCTCCTTGCATTGAAGTCAGAAAAAGTGTTAACACAATTTTATTAGTTTGATGGTTTTGAATCAGTTACAACTGTGCAAGGGAGGTTTTTTTTGTATTTCAGACAAATTCTATAGAGGGAAACGCTAAAGTGGATTAGTTATAAGGTGTTGGCAAGTGTAAAGATTTCCGTTAAATATTAATTTTGAACTCACTTTTCAAGTACATATATAGCCAATATATAGTATTTCTATAACCCTTTAAATGTTAAGAGAAATTTATCTGTATCATTTATTGTATCGAAGATCTGTATCGTGTCGAAGTTATAGTTGTGCAATACTGAAATTAAATCTACTTTTTTAGTACACTGCTGGACAATTGCTAAGGACGGATCCCAAATTGCAATGTAGCATAACATTAAGCGAGATATAAGGCCTAGTAGGATAAAATATAGTTGCCACACTGTTCAGACATTAGAATAAAGAATTTTATTGTTCTGGAAAGTACAAAAGCTGTGAAACATCTGAAAGAAAAAAATGTTCATTTGATGCTGCATACAGAAAAATGGAACAATGCATCTAAAATCAGCAGGCACCTTGAAGAAAGGTATCAGTACGGGATATGCCCACCGTGGAGTGTGATGCAACATTCCACACTTCGTAATATACTTTGCACAACATTATCCAGCAGCTGTTGAGGCAATTTATCCCATTCCTCTGGGAGTACACGGATGAGGGCGTTCTTGTTTGTCGGCGGATAGTTTCGACCAGCAACATGCCTCTCCAAAGCATCCCACACATTTTCAATGGAGTTTAGATCTGGAGAACGTGATGGCCAAACGAGGCATTGAATACCCTCGCTGTCGAGACAATCTTGAACAGCGAGTGTTCGATGACATATTGCATTGTCGTACATAAAAACAAATTTATCACCGACAGCACCACGGAAAAGACGAACATGAGGAAGTAGAACTTCATTAATGTATCGTTGGCTCGTCATAGTCCCATTCACAACCACATGTAGGGGCATGTGGCCATTGATCATGATGCTGACCTACACCATGATACTGCATGTCGGATATCGGTCCCTTTCCTGGATATTTTCTGGACGATAAGCAGTACCACTCTCGCGCCAGATCAGTTGGCGTCTACAATCCGATGACAGACTGAACCTACTCTCATCTGAGAATAGTACGCATGCCCAGTCCTGTTCAGTCCAATTGCGATGCTCACGACACTATTGCAAACGGGCAGTACGGTGCTGTCTGGTCAATGGAACACACACAACAGGTCTGCGGGCGTATAGTCCTTCTCCCCTCAAACGTCTGGCAACAGTTTTTCGGGAGATCTGCTTTCCTGAGGCAGCAAGAAACTGATTTGCCACCTGCTGAGCTGTGGTGCACCTGTTCCTTTTTGCTGGTAGGACGATATATCTGTCTTCTTCAGGCGTCGTACTTCTAACACGACCTCCCCCGTGCCGCCTACTACACATTCCAGTAGTTTTAAATGACTTCCACAGCCGTGAAACAACGCTGTGAGCGATTTCGAACTCTTTGGCAACATCTGTTATTTTTCGCCATTCTTCGATCTTTCCGATATTTTGGCCACGCATAAAATCATCTAAGTGATGTTGGGAAGACATGCCAATAATTTCAAGTTCGTCTATTAAATCTTTCCTGTTAAACTTTGACTTGAAACAACAACTGTCCACACGCGTCAAAACCTTTAAAGCTCTTATGAATGCTATCACGTGATGAACAAACGTGGAAAAAAATTTTGCATACGTATGCTTCTTCTTACTATATCCCGCACTTATTCTAATTTTCCACATTTTGCTTCCTTTCATTTTGTGGTTGCTATGGGTGATAGTGTTATCCGTCCTTAGCAATTGTCCAGCAGTGTAGATTTGAGTTTGGTATTACGCAAGTTGAAAATTTTTCAGTTTTACTTTGCTTAAGCACTTTAAAAATTTAATTACATGTGAAACAAGACTGTCAATACCAGATCGCAGACGTTTATTTCTAAGAAGTTCTAATTTACATTCTTGATTTTACATTAACATTCTCCCTAACATTCTTCAATAGAGGCAATGACAATTTTAATTTCTTTTTCAAAACTTAATTCTTGAAAATATATTTTTAGGAACTCGCTTTTATGCATTTTTTATTTGCACTTTATCATTTGAATTTTGATTCCTTTTTTAATTTTAAGAGTGAGAAACTTGGATCGAATTTTTTATAGGAAAATCACAAATGTTTGGAATTGTGGATAACTACCTACGCTGCTGATGTAGAATTCCCAATTTCTTATAAGCAATTCCTATGAAATTTCTCTCATCTAATCTAATTTCTAACTTACAACCATGTATCTGAGTGTAATCAATAGCTTGAGGTGCAAATTGAATCCTAGGGTACATTTTCAAAAAGTGATACTGACTTATAACTGCCCTATTATTATTATGAAATTGATATACCAGACTGCAATGCACTTGTTAATGCATATTTGGTAGGATGTTGCGAAAATAACGATATCTTGGTTGTTTTGATGTGTATGCTTTATTAATAAATCACTCTGTAGCTAAAGAAAACCAAGAAAATTGCTCAAGAATTGAGTGAAAATGAGTTAATCACCAATGAATTTTGATGAAGAAATCTACAGCTTCTCAAAATTTACCTTCAGGTATTTTGGAATCTAGATACAGATAATTTTTTGCCGGAAATATAGGATGATTAAATGATTGAGAGTTCACGTGATAAGAAAATACAAGTTTTTATTTTTAATTTTCCTCTCAATATTTCTATTATTATTCTTTTCGCAAATTTCCTGCTTTTAGTTTCCATTTTTATTCTGTTCATAGTTTCCCTTTTTTTTCCTTTATGTGTATATGAAACATTTTTCGTACATTAAAAATTTTCTCTAATTTCTTAAAATTGTCTTTTGAATTGTATATTCTAATTATTTAATTTTCTTCCTTTCATTCTGTTAAAAATTTCTAAGAATTCACGAAGTTAATCTATTTCTTTTCGTTCAGCATGAAACGTGGAACTCAAACTTAAAGGAGTATCCTTAAGCCAAGGTTGACGGGCAACCAATCGACGACAAATAATTCTAGTCGTTATGGGGGCATCCAGAGAGTCTTGCACTTGCTGCAGAATTTCGGTAAACGTGTTTTTGCTAGGTCAACACTGCCTTCTGTCAAGACGTCGTCAATCCACACTTGTTGACGTCACCCTGGCTAACGATCCTTGTTCCAGCCATTTTCGCCACAACCAGAGCACTG